>PVHX01012334.1:34833-59866 GCA_004024805.1 Geosciurus inauris
TTTTTTTTTTTTTTTTTTTTTTTTTTTGGTGTTAAGTTTCTTGAGTTCTTTATATATCTTTATATATCTTCTTGGAGATTAGTGTTCTATCTGATGTGTGTGTGGCAAAAAATTGCTCCCCAAATGTAGGCTGTCTCTTCACCTCATTGTTTCTTTTGCTGAAAAGAAGCTTTTTGAATCCATCCCATTCATTAATTCTTGATTTTTATTTCTTGTGCTTTAGGAGTCTTGTTAAGGAATGTTCTCTCTGATAAGTGGATGCTGATCCATAATGGGTGGGGGGCATGGGAAAAATGGAGGAACTTGGTCAAAGGGGAGGGAAGGTTGGGGTGAGGACATGGAGGCAGAAAATATGGTGGAATGAGATGGACATTATTGCCCTAGGCACATGTATGACTGCACATATAGTGCGACTCTACATCGTGTACAACTAGAGAAATGAAAAGTTGTGCTCCATTTGTGTACAATGAATCAAAATGCATTCTGCTGTCATGTATACTTGATTAGAATAAGTAAATTAATTAATTAAAAATGCTAGGAAGAAAAAACCTAATCCTGTTTGACACAATTAAGTCAAGTTTTGCTTAGTTGCTGGAGCAAGATAGCAAGGGGAAAAAGATTTCTCAGCATTGCTACAGAGCTAATTTGGGGAAAATAACCCTATATATTTCAGTTTGAGATGGATCTCAGTGTGCCCTATCTCCAATTTTTGGAAAATAACTTCCTCTAGTAAGCCACATTGCTGGAAATGCTTCTTCTTCCCTTCAACAGAACACTGGGCTCCTTTGGCATTCTGCAAACACAGCTCTGGCTTTATGGCAATAATATGAAATAAGAACTTTCTGTTTATGTTAAAATGTGACATTCAATATTTAAAATATTCTGGGGATATTGTAAGCATGCAATGCAATAATATGCTAATTAATTTCTTTTGATATTCTCAACCTACTAGCTGTGGAGATAACTGCTGAAGTTTCCACTGAATGCTTAATTTCTATACTTAAGGATCAATGGTTTCAGATGAACTTTGAAAAAAAAAAAGATAAATGTCCTTATTTTTTGTTTTTTAGAGACTTTCAAAACCTTATTTAAAATAAAGAAATTTAACAAAATAGAATTGTGGTCACTGAAATAGATTATTTGGGGTGTACTGAAGTATTTGGGATAATTTTAATACTTAAAATCCTTAATATTTCCAAATTTAACTCTGACCATCTTCAGCAGGACACTTGTGAGGTTCCATTCTATTGTAAGCCAAGTTTTAAATGTAGAGTTGGAATATTTTGCATATAAATGATAGGAAAAGTCCCAAGTGATACCTGTGCATCCTCCCAAGATCTATTCCAAGGGCCACTCATCAGCTTATTTTGCTTACTTAGCTGCTTGTCACAATGGCCTTTTCACTCCAGGATGGATACCTTTCCATCTTTCTGAAGTATGCTCTTAAGAAGTAAATAGCATTCATGTGTTGGTGAATTCTTCCTATTTGCTATTATTTGAAAATGTATTTCACATAGGTAATTATCAAGGTAATTTTACCCTTGTTCTTGAAAGATATTGATGTTTAGTATTCAGTTTTAGATTGTCAATTATATCTCCTAAGTACATCAAAGATATTATCTTTTTTCTTCTGGCTTTCATTTTTCCTATTGAGAATTCTGCATGTTGCCATTCCTTTGCAGGTGATCAGAAGTTTTCCTCTATCTGTTTTCCACCATCATTTTATTTCCTGTTATGTTCTGCAATACACAGCAATGTGTCTTTGTGTGAATTTCTTTTTATCTCTCTTCTTGTGTTCATACAATGCCTCCTCTGTATATGGAGTTATATCATTTACCATGATTGAACAGTTCTCAGCTGTTCTGTAGTCAAAGATTGGGTTGTTACTCTCTCTCTAGTTTTATGTCTGGGACTTGATTTAAGCATATGCTGGGCAATCTCATTCTTTCTACCTTATCTTTTGAAACCTCATTTGTACTTTTATAAATCCTTGCCTCTCTTTTGAGTAAAAGTTTTAGGTATTACTTCTATCATTCTTTTAAATAGTTTGAAGTGTTTGTTTCATTTCACTTTAGGTCAGTCTAATCAGTTTGTTCTCCTTTAGTATTTTCATCTCAACAAAAATTTTTATAATCTGGTCATTTCTCATTATCCTGTGTTCTTTCTTATTCTTTGTTTTACAAATGCATTTCTTATTTCTTTAAACATTTTGCCCATATATGATTGTATTTTAAGTGTCCTCAAACATTTTATGCATACACAATTAATGGTAATGTTTTTTTCATATTTTACTGATTCTCCCTTAAAAAGATTATTTTCTTATTAATTTAACTATCCTTATTTAAAATCACATTTGGTTGATGTCAATGTGTATTACAAACAGATATATATGTTGAAAATGCTTTCATTCAGACATTTTTCTTTTTTCCAAGGATAATTACCTATGTGAAATACCAATCTTATATCCCTTTTAGTTTTCCTGGTTTACATGGATAAATTATGGTTTGTCTCTTTTCTCTTTTCTAAGACAACCATGATGTTGGACTTTTACCTGGTTTCTCTTATGTTTACTATTCCAAACTCAGATTTCAAGACTTTTTTCCTTTTTATTAGTCTCTTGGAATTTTCCTATATTCCATCTCTCCATCTCAGTCTTTTTTGAATAAACAAAATTTATTTATCCAAGATTTATCCACTTTTCTGTTATCAATAAAGTCCTAAGCATATATGTTGTAGAGAAGTGAAAATCAATTTTCCTTATTTATCTGAACAATTTTTTTCAATATGTAACTTTTTGTATTAATTAGAATTATATTTATAGAATTTCAAAACAAAGCAAATTAAATCTTTAAAAAAATTAATGACTCATAACTGTTTCCAAATCTCCTAAAGCCCTCAGGAATAGTCAAGAATGTCCACCAGAAATGGTTGTACAATCTTTCTGACTACGTTTCTGCTTTTGCTCTACAATTTATTGCCTTTCTGAATTGCTGATTTTTTTCTGAAATGCTGATTTTGTTTCTAATGTTGCCAAGGAAAGTCTCACTCAGCCAATATTTACAAATATTTCATTTATCCACTTAATAATGTGGAACAATTTGCCTTAACTGGGCCAAAGGACCATTGACTGGTAATTTTTCAGTCTTAAAATCTCTGCATGGAGCACTTATCTTTTGACAACATACTGTGAATTAAATGATTTGTCTTAATTTTAGCATCCTGATACTAAAGTCTTCTACACTATGTAATAAGAGAATTCTAAGGTGTTATTATGCAAACTAAACTATAGCCAGTCTGCTTTGATATCATGCTCTTAACAAAAATTACTGTTTTTGTTTATAATTTGATAAATGTCATAAAGGTGAAGATTGTTACCTTAATTAGATTATGAATCTGATTTTGAAATGAAGAACGGCCAGGGCAAGTTTCTCTAGCTCCTCCAGACTGAGTCAAATAAGAATAAGTTAGGGAGGCAAAAAAAGGAAATGAAAAAAGAAATATTCTGGACAGAGGGGGAAATATGTGTAAAGACCCTAAGGAGGAACAAGGAAAAAGCAGTTAAAGAAATAGAAAGCACAAATAACCTTGGGAGAAGCAAAATAATTTTAATGTTAGATAGAGTATGTTAAGAGAGTTTGACTTGAAATCTAGAAAGAATGTGAAATATATAAGATAACTGGCTATAAAAAATGAAAATTTAAATTTGAAATTTAAGTGGGAAAAAATAACCACAGTGAGAAAAAAGAGATTTGGGGGGTAGCGGGGCAAGAGTGGATCTCCAGAAACCTTTGTGGAGCTGTTGCAGTGATCTCACTGAGACATAATTTTAGATGGGACTGTGGGAGTTATGATGGAAATGGAAAGAAGGTAGATATAAACAGTATTGAAGTGGAAAACTTACAGAATTTGGTGACAGATAAAAAGAATGATAAAGAGTCTGAAAAATTAACATCAGGTTTTAGTCAAAATGCAATCTTTTTATCTTTGATGACTTGAAAACATCATTAAGTTCATAAGTACTTCTTTTCTTCCTTTTCACAGAGCTCCTTGTATTATCCCTAATCTTTCCCCTAAATAACCTTTACCAATTCTTTGTCAAAGATAAATGAATGTTTTTTTTTTCTTTTCTGGTATTAAAGACAACATGGTTCTTTTATTAACGACCAATGCCCTTTCCACTTTGTCTATTTGTTTTTGTCTTAGAAAATCAACAAATAAGTGTGTGTGTGTGTGTATGTGTCGGTGCCCACTCCGACCCGCGGAAGAAGGCAACGACACACGGAGCTCTTCTTGAAGCAGTTTATTCAGGATCCCTTAACATTCCAAAGTTTTTCTCTTTCTCTCTCTCTCCTTTTTCTTCTCTCTCTCTCTTCTCTCTCTCTTCAACCCACACATATGGAAATGCCTCACCCTATCAGATTCTGCCACGATGTCGCTCCTAATAGGCTACTACAAAGTCACACCATTTCAGACATCACAGACATGCGCACAAGCACAGCAAGGGTGTGGTGCTCCAGGGGAGAAAAACAGGAAATCAGGTGCAAGTCATGCGACTTGGCAAGCGTCCCGGGCGCCATCTTGGGGCGGCTGCTGCACCCGCTCTCCACATGTATGTATGTGTGTGTGTGTGTTTTGAATCAAACTCAGGGACTTGCACATGCTAGGCAATTGCCCTACCACTGATCTGAATCCCCAGTCTAAGAGATTTTGTTAAAATATTTTTTTAGATGTTGATGGACCTTTATTTCATTCACATATATGTGGTGCTGAGAATTGAAACCAGTGCCTCACACATGCTAGGCAAGCACTCCACCACCGAGCCACAACCCCAGCCCATCAGAGATTTTATTATTAGAACTGTTCATATCTTCACTGTGTGTAGGAGAGGGAGATTGAAATGGTTAATTTATATCTTCTCAATTCTGTTTTCTTGATATGATGTACTTAGTTTTGCCCCCAAAATTCTGGGAATAGTTATTATTGAGTTACAAATTCAGTATTAGGAAGTGACCTCCAGTTTAACTGTGAAGTATTAAATTGGTAGGAAAATATCCTCTCTGTGAACCTGTTGGCTGATGACATAGTCTGATTGCTAAGAATGACTTCTTAAGATCTTAACTGGCTTTAGAGTTGACTTTATCAGTGCTTCCACAGTTCCATGTATTCATACAGCTTATGTTCTACCTTGTAATTTTTCTCAAGTATATTCATAAAGAACTGTGCTATTAGTTTGGAGTTTCATTCAAAATTTAAAACTTGCATTAAAATCATTTCCATATAAAACAATACATTATTAAACAAAAATCAAAACCACTTATTGCATTTTATTTTGTCAAAGAAAAAAATGCTCTGGATAATTAAGGAGCAATTTAATTCAGTCTAGACTTAGGAAGACCACCCTCTATCTGAAGATCAGAGTGTCTTGGAAGGGCAATTTTGCCACAGACTTCTACAGGTAGGAGCAGACAATTTACAGGTACAGTTAATTACTATTGCAATTATTTTTACAATCAGAGAAGTCTTAGTAAGTTATACAAGAAATGTTTATCTCTGTGTCTAGCTGGTTTCAAGGAGAGAAACCATTCCAACCTCTTTAAATCATTATTGAGACAAGAGTTGTGGAGGGTCTGAGTTTGGTCTTGTCACAGATATTAAAGGGAGTTATGCACAAGTCTTATGAGAGTTAATAAAAGAGAAGACAGCCAGTCTCATCTATGTTTATGAGGCAGTGAGATTCTTTAGGGAAAAATGTTTCCTGGAACACAAAATTCTGGGGAGATTTCAGGAAACAAATATGAGGGTGAATTTTTAATCACCACTGTTTTCTAGGGAAATAGAGCCAGGTAAATCTCAACATTGTCCGTATTTTATGTGTGAGCTCCAAATCTTTGACACGAATTTAAAGTCATCAAATTAATATATTTTCAGCACTTCTTCTCACATACTTTTGTTCACAAAAAGTCACAATTTTAATTTTCAGAATTTTTTTTTTGCGGGGGGGTACTGGAGATCGAACTCAGGGGCACTCGACCACTGAGCCACATCCCCAGCCTGTGTTTTATGTAGAGACAGGGTCTCACTGAATTTCTTAGCGCCTCACCATTGCTGAGGCTGGCTTTGAACTTGCGATTCTCCTGTCTCAGCCTCCCTAAGTGCTGGGATTATAGGCTTGTGCCACCGCGCCCAGAAATTTTCAGAATTTTTTAATAAAGAAAAGTTTAATGAATTTAATTTGATGGAAACTAATCTAGTTTTGCATGGAATTTGTGAGAATATAAAACCATCTGCTTTATGTTCATAGCAGAAGGAAGCATTAATTTAGTAAACCTGGCCTTTTTTTGTCTTTCATTTGTTTTATTTATATAACAGAAATTCAGAGTTTTACTAATCATCATTTGAATACACTCCCACCAAATAGAATCAGTTCTGTTGAAATAATTCTGTTGCTTACAGAATTATTTTACAGTGCTTGCTTAAATCTGACCTGTTAATATGATGTTGGTTAAATGTGAATCAAATGCTTCAGAGTATTATTGTTTTAATACTATTGTTGGAAGCTTGACAAAAATCTCTTATATTAGTTCAGCAAAATTACATACAGTTTTATGTTCCGTCAAACTAGGCACACTCCCATCCCACGCTGATGAACATCTTTCCATTTCAGGGAAAATTTCAAATAAAAACTGCACTTGAGCTTTTTTTCTTTTTCCTCAGTAACTGCTTGTCCATAACCCTGGGCTGGTTGCCAAGCAATAATGTGATTGCTTTATAGTCAGTGGGAAGTAATTCAGTGGCACTTTTCCATTTGTAATGCTTCTCAATGAGAAATGAGGTTGTTAAGCGACAGATAACATAGAGTAGGAGCCGGAAAAAGGCTTCTGAATTAAGCATTCACACCAAATAATACTCTAAGTCATTTTTTAAACTTATGCTTTGAAATAATTTGAGATTCAAATAAAAGTTATAGAGAATAGTAGAGAGTTTTTGTATACCTTTCACCCAGTTTCTCCTAATGGTAACATCTCATAAAAACCATAGTGCAATTGCCAAAACAAGGAAATTGATACAATATTATCAACCGAACTATAGACTATTCATATTGCACCAATTTACATGTACTTATTTTTCTTTTTTGTGTGTGTTTGTTGTTTTTTGCTACAAAGGTCTATAAAATTTTATCACATGTATAGATTGGTATAACCCCTATCAAAATCAGAATAGAACTTTCCCGTGTTACCTTCCCTCACTCCAACCCTGACCTCTGGAAACTACTGGTTGTTCTCTATCACTGACACTGTGTAAAAGTAAGTTCCATAAGTGAAATAATGAATTATATGATATTTTGAGATTGTCTTTATTAAAATTTATTTTGAAGTAGTTTAAGACTCTCAAGAAGTTGCATTAAATAATACAGAGAGTTTGCATGTACCCTACACATAGCTTTCCCAATATTGACATTATACATAGCCATAGTACATTATAAAAAATTGGGAAATTGACATTGGTGCAGTGCTATCAAGCAAACTACAGATTCTGAACCCAAATTTTTACATATACTACTTTAAAAGTATAGTTCTATAACATTTTATAATAAATGTGGATCCATATAGTCATCACAATTGGAATAGAAAACTGTTCTACAATCTCAAGAAACTCATTTGCTTTATACCTTCCTAGTCACACCCTCCCCACCAAACCTAAGCCCTGGCAACCATGAATCTTTAGTTCTGCTTAGTTTAGGATTTTCTGGAACTTAATATAAATAAATCACACAGTTTGTGTTCATTTTTGGTCTTGTTACTTTCACTTAATAATGTTTTCAGATGCACTCAACTAGCTGCTTATATCAATAGTTTTTTCCTTAGTGTATTCCATTGCATGCATGTACCACTTTGGATCCCATTTACTTGCTGAAAGACATTTAAGTCACTTCTAGTTTTTCACTATTATAGGTAAGGATGCTATGGATATTCATGGACATGTTTTTAAGTGACATAAGGTTTTATTTCTATAGTATAAATACCCAGGATTACTTGGTAAGTATATACTTAAACTTAGAGGAAATTTTAAAATTCTATTTCAGTGTGGCAGACTATTTTTAATTCTCATTAAGAGTGGGTGAAAAAGCCACTTGGTCTGTATTCTCTTCAGGCTTCTGTATTGTCATTATTTATTAATTTAGTCATTTTAATATGTATATGGTGGTTATTTCATTGTAGTTTTAATTTGCTTTTCCTTAAAGTCTAATATTTTTATGTATTTGTTTTTGTGGGTTTTATTTATTTATTTTTTGCCACTGACATGTCATTTTGATGAAGAATGTGTTCAAAGACTTTTGCCCATTCTCTAATTGAATTCTTTGTTTTTATGATTCCACTTTAAAAACTTCTTTACACATTCCAGACATAAGACCTCTGTAACATAAGCAGCTTGTACAAATTTTCTCCCAGTGTTTAGTGTGTCTTTTCAGCTTCTTGACAGTACTTTTTACACAGCAAATTTTTCTTTTTAACTTTTATGAAATTTTGTTAATTAGTGTTTTGTAAATGGTGTAGTTGGTATCATAAACTTGTTAACTAACCTAAGGTAACAAAAATATTTTTCCTAGCCAGGTGCAGTGGCACACACTTGTATTCCCAGCACTTTGGGAGGCTGAGACAGGAGAATTGCGAGTTTAAAGCCAGCCTCAGCAATGAAGAGGCACTAAGCAATTCAGTGAGACCCTATCTCTAAATAAAACACAAAATATGACTTGAGATGTGGCTCAGTGGTTGAGTGCCCCTGAGTTCAATATATATATATAATTTTTTTCCTGTGTTATCTTTTAAAACTTTTAGTTTTGGATTAATTGTATCTAAAAATCCATTTTGAGGTAGTTTTTATATTACCTCAAAATTTAAATTTAGGTTGTGGCTTGTTTTTTACCCAGTGATGTTCAGTTTTCCTATTTGTAAGAAAATTATCCTTTTGCCATTGAATTGCTTTTGCATCTTTTTCAAAAATCAGTCCTAAGTACCCTTTGTGTGTCCACTAGTGGGGCCTTTATTCTGGTCCGTTGATATTTGTATCTGTTTTTCCACCCATATTTCTAATTAACAGAAATGTAATTGTATAGTCTGTATTCATAGTATGCATTTTGGCAAACATCTTTTCTGCATCGTTTGATATGATTATGCTTTTTCTTTCTATAGTCAATGCTCTGTGTCTGTGGTTTCTATTTCTGCTGATTCAACCAACCTCAGATCAAAAATATCTGAAAAGATATATTTTCATGTGTACTGTACTAGTACAAATGTAAAATATACAGTTATAAAATCTGATAATGTGATTTCTTCAACTTTGTTTTATACATTTATAAATCATTTTATTATACATTTATAAATTTTATTATACATTTATAAATCATTTTAACTATTTTGTTGTCCCTTTGCTTTTTTGTGTTAATTTTAAAAATGCCTTGTGCATTTCTATAAAAGCTATTCTTTCAAGACTTTGATAAAAACTGAACTTTATAAATCAACTCTGAGAGAACTGAGTTATGCTGCATCTTTCAATTAATAGGGTGTTTCTCTTCATTTACTTAGGTCACTATTGATTTCTTTCATCAGTATGTTATAGTTTGAGGCACACATATACTGTAGAAGTGTTTTCAAAATGTATTTGTAGTGGAAAATGAAGTGTTCAACTTTGGGGAGGTGTAGTAATGGAAATTTTTAAGTTTAATTTCCAGTTATTCATTATTGCTGTGAGGGAATATATTTAATTTTTCTGCCATGGTCTCATATTCTGTGACTTTGCTAAGTTCAATTGATAGTTCTAGGAGTTTTTTAAAAAATAGATTGTTTGAAATTTTCTGTGTAGACAATCATGACATCTGTGAGTAGGGACAGTAAACATTTCTTCTTTTTTAATCTGCTTGATTTTAAATTCCTTTTCTAGCCTTATTTCACGGACTAGAACTTCCAGTACTATGTTGAATAGGAGTGGTAATAATCAATATCTTTGCTTTGCTTCCAACTTTAGGGGGAAGATAGTTTTCATCAGCAGGTGTTATGGTAAGTATTTATTTTTGATAGGTACTCTTCATCAGATTAAAGATTTTTCCTATTAGTTTGCTAAGCATTTTTGTATGAACGGGCATTGCATTTTGGCAAATATCTCTTCTGCATTATTTTAAATAATCATGCTTTTCTTCTTTATATATTCAACATTCTATATCTATGGTTTCTACATCTACTGATTCAAACAACTCCAGACCAAAAACATTTGAAAAATATGATTGCCTTGGTACTGAACATGAACAAATGTTTTTCTTGTCATTATTTCTTAAACAATCAATGATTATTTGCTTAATATTTCCATTGCATTAGATATTGAAAACAATTTAGAGATAAAGTATATGGAGGATGTATATATGCAGGGACTTGAGCATCTACAGACCTCCATATCTGTGAGGGGTCCTGGAACCTATGGATACTGAGGGACAACAACTATATTGTAAATATAACATGTTACATTGTTTGGCTTTCAAATACTAAGGCTGCTTTGCATTCCTTGGATAAACTGTCTTTCTCATAGTGTATGATTCTTTTTATTTCTGGTTTCAATTTGCCAGTCTTTCTTTGAAGATTTTATATGGTTCATAAGAGATATTAGTTTTATATGATAAGATTATTTTCTACATTCTCTTTCTATGCAGCCAATATTCCTTACTATACACACAATGTTCAGAATTCATATCTGGCTTACTTTTGTGGACTATTGTTTAAATGTCAGTTTCAGAACCTTTACAGTGCCATTGTGGTCTGCATTATTTATATGTTTTTCGATAAAGTACCAGTTCCAAAATCCTGTGGTTCTTTTATGCTCAAGCCATTCTGGAGTTTGCTTAGAACTTCCTATGCAGATCTTATCCTGAAATTCCCTTCTCTCCTTATACATACTCTCCACTTTTGAATTGTGTGGAAGCTGGGTGCTTTAGCTTTGTCATTTGGTTAGTGCAAAATTAGAATAGTAAACAGGATTTCACTTCACAATCTCTAAAGACTATGGTGAAGAGAGGAAAGGATGATGCTCTTTTGCTGATTTTCAGTCAGCTCTAGGTTGAAATGATTCACACAGCTATTTTATTGCAGAATCACAACCTTACAGTGATCACTGTGACTGAGAGAGGATGTAGCCCTTTTCAAGTTAGCACAGTGTGGGAATGGTTGTTAGGACTCCAACACACAGTAGTGACAATGAACGTTGGAAAGATATAGGGATGATACCTCCTCAGAGTAGGGCAGGGATGAAAGACAGGGTTTTGTTTACAGACTCTGGGAAGGCAACACCCCAGGGAAGCAGTAGGCGCAGCTTTTATCTTGCTGTTCACTGGAGGAGGCTAGACATAGTCTAAAGGGTTATATCTTGCATTGCCATCTTTTTCTCAGCCGCTCTCTAGAGAAACCATGCTTCCTTGTTTTTTTTTAAAATTTTGTCTGCCTCTATTGGCATTTCTGTTTTATGGGCTTCTCTAGTACCCAGGCAGGAATATATAGGAAGTAAAACCAACAATAGAAACACAGAAAATTTACTTCTTAGTCACTTTTTAAGTCATAAACTCTCTAACTCATTTGTATTTTTCTCTCTTCCTTCAGAGCCCTCTTATATGTCTTTATTTTGTCTGGGATTTTTAGTTGTAATTAGTAGGAAGAGTAAGGTGCAATGCACAGACTCCTGTTCCAGAGGGAAAAGACTGGTACAATTTTCAGACCAGACTTTTAGTTCTGGCCTAAGTTTTAGTTTTGGCCTAATTTTCAATTTTTCAATATTTGCTAAATGTGTTCTGCATGTTTTCCTTAACAGTCATAAAGAAAGTAAGACTTAGTTCTAGCCCCAATTCTGTTGTGGTCAAATTCAGCTAAAATGTATTGATTGAAAACCTTGTATGTGCCAGGCACAGTTCTGAACTGGGATAAAGTATTAATGTGTATTTGGGGAAGAGACATATGAACACATAAACTAATTATAATGGGAAAGTACTGTATTATAAAATGTTTTAAAACATTGCTAAAGCAATAAATACATTTTTTTATATGTACCTTAGGAAGAAGCAAGGCAACCTGTGACAATTGGGATGATTTTTCAGATTTTTGGAAGGAATTTGACAGAGTATTTGGGAAATGAAACACAAAGTAAAAATGTTAATTTTCATATAAGAAGTCTAAAAATTCCTGTAACCAATAAAACTATAGAGATGTCATCATTAGATTTGTCAGAAGTGGTAAATGTTAAGGAATAGGAGAAATAAGAAAAATGTATCAAGATTTTAGTTTTTTGAGCATTATTTTAGGTCACATCAGTCAGGGAAAGGTGAACTATGGAATTTAGGCCATGGCATATACGTGGGGAAAGGCCATATGATTTTCTTATTATGAAGCTTATCAAGTACAGTCGACCCTGAACAACACAAATCTGAACTACTTGGTTCCACTTAATCACAGATTTTTATTGGAAATTTGTGACAAATTGAAAAAGACATAGAAAAACTATATAGCTTAGGAAGATAAAAACAAGGGGAAAAATTAGAAATTATATCATGAATGCACAAAATATATTCAGATAGTAGTTTATTTTATCATTTGCTACCATAAAATACACACAAATATTTTTAAAAGTTAAAATTTATCAAAACTTGTGCACACAAACACTTGCAGACTGTATATGGTACTACTATTCATATTTGAGAAATATAAACAAGACAAAAGCAACATTCAATCATAACTGCATAAATTTAACTATAGTAATACTATACTACTATAATAATTATGTGGCCACCTCCTTTTCTCTTGTGATGAACTCAAGTGTTGTGAGTAGAGGATGATAATCACCTCCAAATAAGCAGTTTGTCTCTCTACTAGATAGCCTATCATAGTAAAAAGTGATCTTTTGCCATTCTCAAATACTTTGTACTATGTAAAACAATAGAACACACACAATATGAGCTAATTGACTGCTTATCATGTAAGGATTTCACTTGGCAGCAGGTTATTAGTAGTTAAGATTTCAGGAGTCAAAGGCTATACAGAGATATTTCCACTGCTATAGGGGTGGAGTCCATGCCCCTGACCTCTGTGTTGTTCAAAAATCAATTGTACTGCTATTTTGGGAATGGCAATGAATAAAGAACTCATCAGCCATTTTAATTTTATATAAAAGGGAAATATGGAGGCATTAAAAATAAATATCAGTAAACACCTGTCATGATCAGTAATGTATATGAAATATTGGAAAGGAAAGATAAATAAAAATTAAAGTAATCCAGGAAGGTGACTGAAAGATAGGATAATGTCAGAATCACTCTGACAGAATGATCTGAAGTGACATGGCCATTGTTAAAAAGAATGTGATTGAGGAAAAATGATCATTATTATTATTTTTTATTTTTAGTTATAGATGGACATATCTTTATTTTTATTTATTTTTATGTGGTGCTGAGAATCAAACCCAGGGCCTCACATGTGCAAGGCAAGTGCTCTGCCACTGAGCCACAACCCCGGTCCCATTATTATTTTTTATGGAATATAGTGCCTTAAAATTATGGACTGAAAGGGTTGGGCACTGCGGCCAATGCCTGTAATCCCAGAGGCTCAGGAGGTGAGGCAAGAGGATCATGAATTCACTCAGCAAGGCCCTGTCTCTATATAAAATATATTTTTTAAAAATAGCTGGCTACGTGCCTCATTCGTTAAGCACTGCTGGTTTCAATCCTTGGTACTAAAAAAAAAAAAAAAAAAAAAAAAAAAAAAAAAAAAAAAAGAAAAGAAAAAAAGAAAGAAAGGAAAAGAAAAAGAACAAAAAGTTATAGATTAACAAAAATAATCTTTATTTAATCACAAATGACTTAGAAACTATTTTTTTAAAAAGTTATGTTTTATTTCTAAAGGTATAATGTTGTTTAGACTCTAATCATATTTAATATTAGATCAATTATAATAGGTAGAAGGCCAAAATGAACTTTTAAGAATTATTTTCATAAGACATTGATCTATTTAATAAAATTAATTTTAAAATAGTATAACTATCTGATTTTAAATAAACCAAGGTATTAAGATTAAAGATGTGGAAAATTGAAATTTCCATATTGTGTGATGAAATGGCTTACAAGCTCTGCATTATATAATAGAGATTAAGTAAGTCCATTTAAATCATAAATTGACTCCTGAATATTTCACTAACTGATGGCACATTATGAACATTAATTTTAGAAAGGTAATATGTGCCACTCCAAAGGAGGGAAAACTTGCCACAGCTAGACATAATTGACATACTTCTTGACAGCTAAAAATATTAGAAGAAAGGTATGAGTCCTAGGGTTTCTCTTGGAGTTTTGTAGTAACATCTGCTCATGCTGAAGGTGTTATGGATAAAAAGTAGAAGATCTCCTATGGCTTGAATATTTGTTCCTTGCAAACTTCATGTTGAAACTTAATCCCTGTTGTGGAGGTATTTAGAAGTGGGGCATTTTGGGGGAAATGATTGCGTCATGAGGCTCTGCTGGCATGAAGGGATTACTGTCTGAAAAAGCCCTCACTAGACACTGAACCTGCTAGCACCTTGATCTTGGACTTCTGAGCTCCATACTGTGAGAAATAAATTTGTTCTTTATGAATTACTCAGTATGCGGTATTTTGATAAAGCAGGACAAATGGGCTTCAGGCAGGACAGATGTTGCTTCATGAATCTGGCCCTTGTTCAGATGCTGGGAAAGTTCGGGTTTAAACCTTGAAGATTTTTCATTTGACAAAAAGTCTGAGTATAGTCTGACCAGTGCTGGTACTACTAACCAAAATGTAGGATCAAGACTCAGTCTCCTTCTGACTTCTTGTACCACCATGCTTAGCATTTTACTGCCATCCTTGTAGTGTGAAATGGTCATTGTACATTTTTTGTTGTTGTTCTAATTAGTTATGCATGACAGCAGAATGCATTTTGACTCATTGTACACAAATGGAGCACAACTTCTCATTTATCTGGCTGTAAATGATGCAGAGTCACACCATTTGAGCAATCATATATGTTTGTAGGGCAATAATGTCCGTCTTATTCCATCATCTTTCCCACCCCCAGATGCCCTTCCCTCCCTTCACTCCCCTCTGCCCAATCCAATGTTCCTCCATTCTTCCCTTGCCACCTCCCCCATTATGTATTAGCAAAACACTTGACAAGGGTGCCTGCCGGGGGAAAGGTACACTCATTCATTACAGGTGGGACTTCAAATTGGTGCAACCACTATGGAAAACAGTATGGAGATTTCCTTAGAAAACTTGGAATGGAACCACCATTTGATGAACCTAGCTATCCTACTCCTTGGTTTGTACCCAGAGGTCTTAAAATCAGCATACTACAGTGACACAGCTACATCAATGTTTATAACAGCTCAATTTGCAATAGCTGAACTGTGGAACCAACCTAGATGCCCTTTAATAGATGAATGGATAAGGAAACTGTGGTATCTGTACACAATGGACTATTACTCAGCCTTAAAGAAGAATGAAGTTATGGCATTTTCAGGTAAATGGATGGAGCTGGAGAATATCACTGCGCCTTTAATCATTGTGTCCTTTCTCCAGGCATTAAAGGGGAATAATAAAAGTGAGAAAGGTGAGCAGCTGAAGGGCACACACATCAGAGATGTGCCTGTTAAAAAGACTTTCCCAGAATTCACTTGGTAAGATCTGCTTCTGCCTAGTTGTCTATATGGGATATATGGTCACTCCAGAATGGAGACTCGAATGTTGTCATGTGGTCCACACAGAGAGAATCCATCTTCAGAAGAGTAAGGTTGACCTTGGTGCACTTAAGTATACACTGTGGCTTGAATAACAAGAATATTATAAAAACTCTGCATTCTAAGATATTCCTCATTTTCCTGGACCTGTCTTTGGGTCCAACAACTACTTAATCTAGCCTGTTTTCCTTTGTTTTCTTATTTCTAATGATTTATTTCTCATATTTCTTTCTCTATTCTTGTTTTTACTGTATGACTTTGGCTACTCCTGAAATTTACTTTCTGTCTACCCAGGGGGATTTTAAATGTAGTATGTGACCTCAAACCCTCCCAGCTTTTGCTGTATTTTATCTGTCTCTTTGTGTTTGTTGCAAGCTGGAATTATGGCACCAGGGGTCCCAGGTCCATGTATTTTCAACTTTATCATCACAAAGGAAAGGATTCTAGTTTTTTGATTCCGTATTTGAAATAGTCTAAATAAATATTTTTGTAACATTGTCTGGATTGTCTTCCTAGCTCAGGAAATGAGTGATGTGCTTACTTCTACAGTGAGATATGCATAAGTGCATATGTGCCATTTCCCTAAAAAAAAAATGAGCAGGGGATTTATCAGCAGAATGTGGGGAAAGAACCAATAGAATGAAAAACAATGATGCACACTACTCTACGAGGTCCCATTTATTTTCTTTCTCTATGCTCATAAAATGCTACCGAGTAAGTTTCATGGTTAGTATGGAGACATGGCTTGCAATTATTTTCTAAAAGTTTTGTATTACCTCTCAATTAATCAATTAAGCATTTCACAAATGGTTAGAAATTCCCCCAAAGAAATCCTCTTCTCTATTAAGTCACTCTCCAGATTCTTAAGAATACACCTTTGTTTAAAAATGATAATGGATATAAAAAGATGATAGTGGCAACACATCTAATCTTATTCTGCATAAAGAGAAATATCAAGGAGCATGAGCATGTGTTGATAGGTTTTGACATATAGTGGATATAGTAGCATAGGTCTGGTTCCCAACAGTCAAATTAAAAAAGATTAAACATATTTTACATTTAAAATAATTGTGAGGCAAAATGCTGCCTTTAATCTGCTAAGGATTGAATTTGAATGTGATGGTTAGAATATCCTGCATTTGTCATTACACTTCACATAGTTCCATTTTAACCTTCAGCTTTAAAGTTGTGATTATGATTTAGCAAAAAGTATTTCCATTTAGTTTCAGTTCAATGTCATTATCTCTGAGAATTGAGTGTTATTGCAGTTTGATTGAGCAAATAGAATTTGGTGGTTTTCATCCTAGAAGGGCAGTATCAGGGTATAAACTAATACATTGATTCACCGTTGAAAGTGTAAATGAAAGATGTTACCAGATGCCGGAGAGCAGTAACTCTTTTCATCTGAGATCAATAGCACCTTAAGTTTGTGTAAGACATTGGTTAGCAAACCACTTTCATCCATATTATATCATTTAATTCTTAGAGTATGTCTGTGAGGTAGAAAATAATTACTTCATTTTAAAGAAAAGAAAATTATTACCAGAGATATTTACATAACATACTCTTGACTCCAGCTAATATAGCCTACAAACTCAATCTCATATATTTTGATTCTAGCTCAGTCCTATCTTAATACCACATAATATTTGAACATAAGAGGGAACATTTTCTGTTCACTTTATGACAATGACAAGAAGGAACTTGGCATAAAGGTGAAATGTATTTATCTTCCGGTAAAATCATAGGGTAACCTATCATTCATTTACTACTACAAGCCTTACGCTTAATACTCAGAAGAATGTCTGACACATAGAACAGACTACATACATGGAAAAGTAAGATTAATGAATGAATGAGTACTAAGTCAAGCAAGCATCATTCTCCACTCATGATACAGTACAAATTAAAGACCTGCTCTCAAGAAACTTACTATTTAGGAGGATATATTCACATGTACAAAGTAAAAAGTGCTGAAGTAAAAAATATGCCAGATGTTTTGAGAACTTATAAATGGTGGATAAGTTCAGCAGATCTTCACTGGCATGTGATATTTGAGTCCCACTTTTAAAGATTAGTCAGATCTTACATCATAGAGAGGGTGCATCAGTGCACAAAATGCAATATGAAAGAATGTTAGCAGTTTCATGTAAGGTTGTGGTTCCAGTAGCATGGGGAACTCAAGACAATAAAGTGTGACTGTGGAACATTACTGGCATCTTGTCAAGGACACTGCTTTGTATCCCATGGTAATAAGCAGATTCACACTTTAGATCATTAACCTTGGTGGCAGCAGGGAGAACTGACTGGAGTAAGGAGAGCTGTGAGCCAGATATTTTGTTTGGTGTCTCACTTGAATGTGAGCAGATGAACTTTTGAACCAGTGTGAAGGATGAGAGTGAGGAGACAAATTCTAGAGATGATGACTAGATAACTTGAGTTTTGTGAGGCTTGAAGTTTATACAAATGTGAAGGCTCTGAGAAAAGGTGTTCAAAATTACAAATGCAAAATTAGCTAAGAAAACAAGTATCTGTTTCTAACAAAGAAATAATAAAATATTAATTTCTAAAGGCTGACAAATATCATGAATTTCAGATAATATATAAAACTACATTCTTGATGCATCTAAATATATCGATATATAAATATTTTGATATATACTTTTTAATATCTTCATATGACAATGATAATTGTATTTTCTATAGATAAATTAAGACTTTTTCCATTGATTGCATTTTTATTGATACTTTGGATGCAAACAAAAATTGTGGCTTTATATACAATCTTATATGCGGGTTGTAGTACTGCTGCAGATTGTGCCCTCCAAAAACAGGAATTCTGATAAAATTCTTTTAGAGATTATTCATCTAAAAAGGAAGAAAAAGTATGGCAAATTTCTAATTATACATGCTGCATTAAAATCATATTTCTGCTTCAAAATAACTTTTGTTTTGACTAGGCACTTATGTGAACCAACTATTCTTTAACAATTATGTGCGTTTGATAATTGGAAGAATTTTCTGCATATCAGCTACTAGTTGTATACAGGTTCCATTAGTTCCACCCCTTCACTTTCCTGTAGTGATGGAGCATGAATCAGCACAATGAGAATACGAGCACTTCTGGAAGCTATTCCTACAATAGGAATGCTAGCAATTATGGAAGCACTCAGAAATGGCTGAAAACCACACCAATATGTTCCAATAAATGAAAACTGAAACATTTCCAACTCAGTTGCTCCTTAACTAGATTCCAAACATGTCTTGTGGTCACCCTATCACTACTCAGTGTGAGGGAAGTGTGATGAAGGGGAAACCACTGTGGAGAGAGATGTCTTAACTGATGGTGGTTCTTCTTTTGAAAACATAAGAAAAATATGAGAACTGTGAACACATTAGCAGAGCCCCTACTAAGGTCTTGGGAAGGATTCTGTGTATGCATGAGGCCTCACAGTGTACACTAGATTAGCTTACAACGAGCCAACCTCTGGGAGATAAAAACCATCTCTGGAGCCTGGTTGGATATGAAGGATGAATGAAATATGAATATAGAAGTATGGTCAATTTTTCTAGCTTTTATTACTGGTTTTATGATAACATGATAAAAATAGGGTGAATAGTTTTCTAGGTTTTATTGTTCTATTTTTAGCACTAAAAGTCCTATATCCTGAGGAAAACCTCCCCCAAGATACAAAAATATCAATTTTTAAATGTGAAAAGGTGGAAGAGAAAGGCAGCTCAAAAAATAGGGATTGAGAGAAAAATTGTGTTTAGTGTCAAAAGAATATAGCATATACTATCTGCCTTTCATAGACGCTGTTGTTTTGACCTCTGACCATTGATGTTGGCAGTTAAGATTTGTAGCTCCCAATAATAGATTGTTCTTTTTGTAATGCAATTTGAGTGTCAAACCTTAGTGCATTGTAATTCTGAGCATTAAAAATCTATGTTTAAGTCAGGTGCGGTGGTTCATGCCTGTAATCCCTGCACTTTGAGAGCCTGAGACAGGAGAATTACAAGTTCAAAGCCAGCCTCAGCAATGGTGAGGCACTAAGCAGCTCAGTGCAACCCTGTCTCTACATAAAACACAAAATAGGGCTGGGGGTGTTGGCTCAGTGGCTGAGTACCCCTGAGTTCAATCCCTAGTGCAAAAAAAACTGTTTGACTTTGTGTATAAAATAACCATGGTGATTTGTATTGGGGTACTACTTATAGAAAAAATGAACAACTCAAATGAGAGGAGAATCTTTTTATTCAGAGCTTGCTATAGCAGGAGAATTATCCCCACCACTTGCATTTGGCAGAGATTCAAAGGCAGACAGATGAGCTAAAAAAAGTTTTATAGTAGAACAAAGAGAAGACTTTCATTATATTGTTTGTAGGGTATTGGCATAGGGGTGCTGGGCATAGGCAAATTGAAGCAGAGCATCCTGTATAATTGATTTGGGGAATATGTTGTCTTTCCCCAAACACAAGGAAAAGTGGTGATTATTCAACAAATCCTAATCACTCTGTGCTGATTGCTGCAGAAACTTTGGATTGGAGTTCTATCATCATATGTGGTCTGACCTTTGTCTATTTTTATATTCAGTCTCTCACATCAGTTTAATTTCAACATGGTGAAAATTGTGACCATGTTTTCCAAGAACACAGATAATGAAAACAAGCACATTATGATACAACATCAGCATGACCCAGACATTACTATAAAAAGAAGGGTCAAAACTTCATAAATTTGGGGGTTTTCAAGATGGCAGAATAAAGGAGGTCACTTTATGGGCTGTTGTTGTGTGTGAAATCAAGAAAGCAGACAGGCAGCTTCTCCACAGGGTGAGTGAACAAAAAGTGGGGAAGGGCTTTACTGGAATTTAAAACTGGCCATCAAAGCAGATCAGGAACTCAGGAGGTCGGATATAATAAAATCAGGAAGAAATCCCCAGTGGAAGCACCAGCCAGAGTGGTCCCTCTACAAGCAAAAGGTGGGGATAGAGAATTAAAGGAACTCAAATTTTGTAGAGGCCCAGGGTGTGTCAGGTATGGAGCATTTAGAGATCAAGGACTTTGCCCCAAAAACCTGAAAAATGCACTGTACAATATCCTTGTGGGGGAAGAAGCTGCCATCTCTATAGATGGCATTCAGAGAACAACAGAAGAAAACATTTTGTAGCCGCAGCATGGGGGCTGGCAGCTAAGAGAGCCAATTCTGGCAAACTCATGTTTGGCCCCAAATACAGGTCCAGTAAACACAAACTACATGACATAGAGTATGCTTAAGTGACCAGGAGAAAATCGAACATGGATAGAGTTTTACAGAGAAGATAACTGGTCATGGAAACCCACCCAGCTCCACCCTTCTCCTTCCAATTTGGCTGCTTGCAAGCCTTGCTGGGAGAGACAAGTCTGGCCTTAGAAGGGCAGAGATAGGAGAGATTGGAGACTGAACTGCAGACCAAGAAACATGGTGTCTGCAGGTGACAAAGGGGATAAAAAATTGGCTGCCCCCCACATGGGTGAAACCCAGGGGAGATTCCTGTTTACACTCTTCCACATGGACCAGCAATTACTTGGCCCTGGAGGTGTGCTGCCCTAAAACCTCCAGACCAATTTGTATCCAAGGAAGAGCTTAGAACTCACTTAAGCTTAAACCTTGCCTCCAGAAATTCCACCTATGTGATTACTTCTCTCACTCCAGCAATCTGGATGGTGGAGCATCAAGTTCCCAATTAAAACTGCTGAGAAGAAAAGCTGAGAATATTTTGAACTCCAACAGATAGAATTCTTTAACTATTCATCAAGTTTTTTTATTATTATTTTTCTCTATATAATTGTGATATTCATTTTGTTTTTTCCCCTCATTTCTAGCATTTTTGAAGTCAGGTATCTTCCATGGATGATTTTTTTTTTTTTTTGAGGAATAGGATGTTTGATTAGTATATTTTAGTGGGGTTTTTTTGTAGTATTTTGTTTTCATTTTTCATTTTTAAAATTTTTTTATTTTATATATGTTTTTTCTCTTACCCATTTCCCTTGGTTCTCTCTTTTCTTCTGGTAACAACAAATCTTTATTGTTTTCTCTTTTACTCTTCCTTAAATTTTTCCTTCTACCTCCTCTCCTCCTCCCTCATAATAATCACACTATATATCACTTCTCTTTTCTCCCTGTCTACCATTTGAAATTGTAAACCCTTTCTGCAAACTTGCATTTTTCATTGTAGGCAATAACTGCTCATACCATTTCTGTTTATTGTGATAATTAACATTGTAGACATCATGGTAGGACTCTTTGGTTTAATTATATATATTGTTTGAAATTGTTGTTGTTATTACTTGTCTTCCCTTAAACAGTGAGTTACTGCACAGCTTCAGGGACACTATAACTCCACACAGTAGACTCTACTTACTCAGATCCATACTGTTAGATAGGTAGACACACAAACAACATGAAAAAGCAAGGAAACAAACTGACTCAAACAAACAAATATACTCCAGTAACAGAATCCATGGACACCACAGTGGAAGAAATGTCAGAGAAGGAATTTAGAATGTACATAGATAAAGTGATCTGCAAAGTAAAGAATGGTATAAGGATTTAAACAAGAGATAAAATACAGGAAGTGAAGAGTCACTTCAATAAAAAGACAGAGATTCTAAAAAAAAAAAGTAGAAATCCTCAAAGTGAAAAAAATACATAAACCAAGTTAAAAATTCAATTGAAAGCATCACCAACATACTAGATCTCTTGGAAGACAGTGTTGAAGAGAAAATATATAGACAATATAAAATCAGACAATATAAAATATAATTGATAATTATATTTATCAATATAAAAGACAAAATATTGTCTTTAGGCAATGAAGACAAAATATATAATCTTGAAAACAATGTTGACTATGGAGAAAAGATGTTAAAAGACCATGAACAGAACTTGCAAGAAATAAGCAATAACATGAAAAGACCAAATTTAAGATTTATTAGGATAAATGAAGGCTCAGAGATGCAAAACAAATTAATGCAATGAAATAATATTTCTGTCCAATTAAATAATATCAGAAAAATTTTCAAACCTAAAGATTGAAGTGGAAAATCAAATACAAGAGGCTTATAGGACCCAAATATACAAAATTACCACAGACCCACACCAACACACATGATTATTAAAATGCCTAACATACAGAATAAAGAAACAATTTTAAAGGCTTCCAGAATAAAAAAAAAGACAGGTAACATTTAGAGAAAAACCAGTCTGGATCTCAGACAATCTCTCAGTCTAGACCCTCAAAGCTAATAGGTCTTGGAATAATATACACCAAACTGAAAGAAAATGGATGCCAGCCTAGAATACTATATACAGCAAAACTGAGTTCCAGAACTGATGACGAAATAAAAACCTTCCATGATAAACAAAAGTTAAAAGAATTCACAACTAGAAAGCCTGCACTACAAAACATCCTCAATAAAACATTTTATGAAGAAGAAATAAAAAATGAAAGTAAAAACTAGCAAAGGGAGAAACTATACTAAAAGAAAAGTGAACCAATGGAGAGACAAATTCAAATTAAAAATCAGAAGTAAATCTGGGCTATTTCTGATTTTTAATTTAATTTTTATATATATGTGTATATATACACACACACACATATATGTATATATTTAAAGTTTTTTAGTTGTAGATGGATGCAATATCTTTATTTTATTTATTTATTTTTATGTGGTGCTGAGGATCAAACCCAGTGACTCACACATGCGAGGCAAGTGCTCTACCACTGAGCTACAGCCCTGGCTCTAATTTATATTTTTAATTTTAAATAAATGACAGGGAATAAAAATCATACCTCAAGAATAACATTGAATGTAAGTGGCCTAAACCCATCACTCAAAAGACACAGACTGGCAGATTGGATTAAAAACCAAGGCCCAACAATATGCTGTCTCTAAGAGACTCACCTCATAGGCAAACACATCCACAAACTGAAGGTAAAAGGATGGGAAAAACAAATCATTCACATGGCTCTTGTAAACAAGCAGAGGTTTCTATCCTCATATCAGATCAAGTGGACTTCAAGCCAAAGTTAATCATAAGAGACAAAGAAGGACATTATATACTACTCAAGGGAATTATACATCAACAAGTCATAACAATCAGAAATATTTGTGCCCCAAACAATGGAGCATCTATGTACATCAAACAAATCCTTCTAAATTACAAGAAAGAAATAGATCACAACACAATAACACTGGGTGACTTTAACACACCTCTCTCACCACTCAATAGATCCTCCAAACAAAAACTAAATACAGAAGCTATAGAACTAAAACAAACAATTAAGAATTTAGATTTAACAGACATGTATAGAATATTTCACCCATAAATGACTAAATATACTTTCTTCTCAGCAGCACACAAATCCTCTAAAATAGAACACATCTTGGGCCACAAACAAATGCTTAGCAAATACAAAAGACAGAGAGAGGTAATATATTCCATATTAGATCATAATGGATTAACATTACAAATGAATGATATAATAAAAATGAAAGCTACTCTAACAGCTGGAGACTAAATAACATGCTATTGAATGATGAATGGATAGCAGAAGAAATTGGGGATGAAATAAAATAATACTTAGCGTTAAATGAGAATAGTGATACAACATAACAAAATCTCTGGGACACTATGAAGGCATTATAAGAGGAAAGATCATTGCATTGAGCTCATTCATTAAAAGAATAGAAAGTTGATGAATAAATGGCTTAGCATTACATCTCAAAGCCCTAGAAAAAGGAGAAGAAATCAATACTCAAAGCAGTTGAACACAGGAAATAATTAAAATCAGAATTGAAATCAATTAAATTGAAACAAAAAAAAATCCAAAAAATTGACAAAATTGGTTATTTGAAAAAATCAATAAAATCACTAAAACCTCAGCCAAGATATCCAAGAGAAAGGGAAAACTCAAATTACTAAAATTTGCAATGAATAAGGAAATATCAAAATGGACACTACTGAAATACAGACAATTATTAGAACTATTTTGAAAACTTATACTCTAATAAAATAGAAAATATTAAAGAGATCAACAAATTTGTAGACACATATGACCTACCCAAATTGAATCAGGAAGACATAGAAAATTTAAACACTTCAATTTCAAGCAATGAAATTAAAGACACCATTCAAAGCCTACAAAGAAAGAAAAGCCCCGGACTAGAAAGATTCTCAGCTGAGTTTTACCAGCCCTTCAATCTTTCTCAAATCATTCC
>PVHX01012335.1:0-59767 GCA_004024805.1 Geosciurus inauris
CACTCGACCACTGAGCCACATCCCCAGCCCTATTTTGTGTTTTATGTAGAAACAGGGTCTCACTGAGTTGCTTAGTGCCCGCCCTTGCTGAGGCTGGCTTTGAACTCGCGATTCTCCTGTCTCAGCCTCCCTAAGTGCTGGGATTACAAAGCGTGAGCCACCGTGCCCAGCTATGAAGATGTATTTCTTATTAACACCATTGGTCACTACTCAGAGAAGACAATGTTTACTGAAGTCCTACTTTGTAACAAGAACTTTACTTTTTATCTTATTTAATTCTCAGAAAAAAAAGAAAAGAAAAACTATGTGTCTTTGTCAGCTCAGGCTGCCAAAATACAGCCCCATAGACTTGGTAGCTTACAAACAATAGAAATTTATTTCACACAGTTCTGGAGGCTGAAAAGTCCAAGTTCTAGGTGCCAGCAGACTTGGTGTCTGGTGGTGGGGGGTCACTTCTTGTTTCAGAGATGGCCATCTTCTCACTGTGTCCTCACATGGAGGGAAGAGTATGAGAGGGCTAAGGGCACTAATCCATTTGTGAAGGCCCCACTCTTGTGATCTAATCACCTCTCAAAGGCCCCGCCTCCTAATTCCACTTCAACAAGTGAATTTGGGGAAGTCAGAAACATCTAGTATCTAGCACTATGTGAAGTATACATTCCTTCCATTTTGCAGAAAGAAAAATAGAGTTCTAGGATAGGACAAGTAGTAACTTATTCCATTCAGAAAACATCAGAGTCTCTCTGAATTCAAATACAGAGCTCTTTGATATGAAATCTCAAGTTCTTTCCATTTGAGCATTATCATACACAAAGAAGAAAATTAACAATCAAACCATAATGTAGTAGAGAGAGGAGAAACTCTTGCTGAGGGATGCTTTAATAATATAACTCAAAACTTAGCTCTGAGCATCTGAGAAGCTGAGGGAAGGGGGTTTTGTTGATTCTGTTTTTATCTGTGGCTGCAGACCCTACTACAGTGCCTGGTATATAGTTGAGTGGAATAAGTAAGTGACGGGGTGAGTAAGCATCTAGAAATAAGGCACCAAGAGGAAAAGACCACCCAGCCAAGTGACGCTGGCTCTGGACTGTGCAGTGACTGTGAAAGGGTTTAATGGGTGGATATGTTTTGCAGAAATGGTCTAGCATGGAGCAGCAGGTGGGCATCTCAGCCAGTGGGCAGCCTCGGTGCTGTGTGGATTGAGTGGACAGCTAAGTGGATAGTCATTCAAAAGCTCTGACTGGAGAAATGAAAAGTTGTGCTCCATCTGTGTACAATGAATCAAAATGCATGCTGCTATCATGTATACCTAAGTAGAATAAATAAATAAATAAAATTAAAAAAAAAAAGCTTTGATTGTAGCCAAGTGTAAGGCTGATGTAGGTTCTGGACCCTAGGCCTGCAGGGCTTCAGCAAGCGCAGTGCACCCTGGGCTCCAGTCCTGGAAGAACCAGTGTTTAAGCAGTATGTTGGTACCAGGAGCAGGGTAGGAGGGCAGCTCATGTGTTAGGGGCACAGAACCAATGGTTGGTTCACCAGACTGGGAGTTCCTTGTGTGAGAAATGAGCTAGAGCCTCCCAATTCCCACTGGCTATGGACAAGAGCCCTGTTGGGCTAGGCCTGCAGGTTGGGACAGGTGGATGTAGCTGGAAGGGTGACCACTGTGTGCCATCTCCCCAGTCCTGCACCACGCTTCCTTCTTGAGACCTGTTCTTGCCCTTCATGCATCTAGATTCCAGCTGAGTTTGCTTCAGTGCTGCAGTGGCAAGCAGCCTCCTGCCCAGGCTCACAGTACCTTCATGACTATGCCCTTCCCCATAGCATCCTGTGGGTCTTGTCCCCTTGTCCTGTGTACCTGCGCTGCCCTCAGGCTGGTCCGCTCGTCTCCAACACTCATTCTATGGGTGCCATCTTGGGGCCCCATCTGTCTGGTTTTTTCCCTTCTCTTGGAGATTTCATTGTCCAACACCTCTCCTTGTATCTTCCCTTGCTCTCTCTCCTGTCCCCTGAGGACACTGAATGGCCTCTCTCTCACACCATGCACCGTTCAGGACACCCTATGCCTTTACAGTATTCCCTTCTTGGGGACACATCCTTCTTCAAAAGTCCAAAACCTTCAGCAATGCTGTCATGAAGAATTCACGAAGGCCATGCTCCAGTCTCTGTCTCGTGTGGACCTGGCTGGGGGACCTCTGTGGAGGTCACACACTTTGACAAATGGGTGGTTTCACTGCCCTCCAGCTCCCCTCTTAATCTCACGCCCCTTTCACAGCTCCTTGTTTCCTCATAAACAGACTTCTCTTGGAGAAGGTTCTGTGCTTCAGGGTCTTTCCTGGCTTCTGATCAAAGGTCAATCAATAGACTTCCAGGCTGTGCCAAGCCTTCGCAGCCTCAGCCTGACTCCCATAGCGTTTTTCCTGATCCCTCAATGAAGGATCCACTGTGACCCTGTCCTGCAGGACCCCTCCTGTTCCCAGTCATAAGAATTCTCTTTATTGGATGGCTTTATTCATTTGTTCTGAGGGTCTTACACAAGAATATGATATTTCTGGAAGGTCACACAAGCAAATGACGAAGCAGGCCTGGGAAGGAACAGGGAATTTTACTTTCTATGTCCTTCCCCTTTGTTACTCTCGACATGTTTGCCATAAACTTGTCTTTAACCTTCAGAGCAGGCGTGTGTGTACAAACAGGTCCCTTCCTCATTGCTTTGCTGGTCCCCTTCTAAGTGGGAGGGTCTGGCCCATTGTGAGGGACAAGGGTGCTGTCTGCCAGCTGTGGCAAAAGCCCCAGGGACAAGGCTCCAGACAAGGTCACAAGTAAAGGTCCAATGGAAGCAAAGGGGACAATGGAGGGCCCTCATAGTGTTGGGTCACTGTCCTTGTCCTCAGGGCCATCCTTGTCAGCTTCTGTCCTGCACTGCTGGGCCATGGGAACTTGAGAGGGTGTCCCTGCTGCCTACCTGGTCACCTCACCCACACGTTTATGTTTCAGGCTACTGCCATCTCCCACGGCCCACAGACCCTTTGAACCTGTATAGACTTCTGTCACATCCATCCTGACCAGTTGAGGGGACAGAAACAGGCTCCATACACTGGAATCTCGACTTTTCAGGTCCCTTGTCACAACCATGGGCCTCCTGTCTGTACTGTCTGCTCAACCTGTTGTCTGCAGGTTGTCTGTAAGATCCTTCATGTTACCTCTCAGTTCTCAACTCAGAAGCCAGGATGAGATTCCTTTTTCTCCATCATCCTGCTTCATCATCCTTCACTGAGGCAAAAATGCCACATGGCACAGGGTCAAGGGTTACCAAAGAGCAAATGTAGGATTCAGAGAAAAAAAAATCCCCACAGTTAACATTTCAAAATATTATCTTACTGCAATGGGGATATGCTCATTCCATGACACATGTTCAAATATGTTCTTGATTTAATGGATTATAAATTCTGCCAGCATGTATTGTGACAAACCAGCCTGGATGCAGAATGGTTGGTTGGGTTTGAATATTGGCTCCCCCACTTAGTTGCTGCTGTGTGACCTTGTACAAGTTACCTGCCCCTTATGTGCTTTACATTCTTCACGTGTGACATGGGGATATTAACAATTTCATAAAGTTGTAACAAGAGTTAAATAAAAATTTATGGAAAGTACAGAGGACAGCACCTGGCATAAAGTAAATGCTCAATAAACATTAACTATTATTATGGAATGTTTGGAAACCCACTGGGGAAGATGATTCAAAGCCTGGCTGAGGTTTGGGATGATGACCTGATACTGTCTGGTTTAGTACTTCCTTGTACTCTGCATTTATCTCTGATTGCTGTCATCAGCAGATTAAAGCTGCTGCTTTATTTTCAGTCATGTAACAAGACTGTGGTTTGGCATGGAAAATAAAGTCCCTCTGGGGATCTGTAAGTTCATATTCACCAGCATTTAGATGAAAGAAGATGAAGTACTTAGCATAAGAAATCAAATCGACTTGCTCTCCAAAAACATAAACCATGGAGTACCAAACAGAGCAAAGATGAATGAACGAATCCATGTTTTAGAGCCCCAGGCACCTTTGAGCTCATCCACTAACTTCTTCCAATATTGAAGAATCCATGGCCTCCAATGGGAAAAGGGAGAGGGATTTTTCCAGCATCACCCTGGCCGCTCACGGGGCTAATCCCAGTCTGGCTCTGCCTTCTCCCAGCCACCCAGGTTCTCCAGGACACACCCACAAATGCGTGCTCTGGTTGGGCAGGCCATTTCCTTGAATCCCTTTGTGCTTTCCTCTGCTGACAAATGGTGTTAAGAAATTCCAAGTTCACCTCTCTCCTCCCTCAGAGCCTAGGGGCCAGTCTTTGCACAACTCAGTGAGGAGGACCCTAGAGCAACTCATGTCACTTCTCTAAGCACTCAATTTTTTCCTTTTTGCAAATGTATAACACAGCCTGATCTGCTGACTTCAAAGTGTAGCAAGGTTCAGAACACAATGCCAAAGAGCTTAGCATTTTACTTGAGGTAAGAAGCAGCACAACTTTACCTCTCCCTCAATGTTTTGATGCCACTGTGAATTTAGACTTTGACAATCATTATAAACCAGCACAGAGGTAGCCTATCATAAAAGCCTTGAGGATGTGAATTGGGGACACCCAAATCACTACACCCACAGTTATGCCCCTGCAGGAAGAGCAACCGATGGCAGGAGCATCAGAATTCAAGGACGGCCTTAGCAACTTGTAAGATCCTTTATCAAAATAAAAATTAAAAGGGCTGAGCTCAGTGGAGAAAGGCTGTGAGTTCAATCCCAGTACTGGAAAAAAAACAAACAAACAAACCAGAAAACAACCAAACCAAACCAAAAAATAAATATCCCCCACAACCACTTTAGCATACTTTCTTTCCTGATTATTAAAGCAACTCATGATAAAAGCATTATGAAAACTGATTATGAAAACATGTTCATGATGGAAACCTTTGAAAATATAAGCAAAGACAAAAGCCAGGTGCAGTGATGCACTCCTGTAATCATAACAACTCAGGAGGCAGAGGCAGGAGGATAATAAGTTTGAGTCCAGCCTCAACAACTTAGCCAGGCACTGTATCAAATAAAAAATAAAAAGGTCTAGGCATGTAGCTCAGTAATAAAGAAGTAAAGAAGTACCCCTGGCCAGGAGCTGTGGCGCACGCCTATAATCCCAGCACTTTGGGAGGCTGAGACAGGAGGATCAAACAGCCTCAGCAACAGCAAGTGTCTAGCAACTCAGTGAGACCTTGTCTCTAGATCAAACACAAAATAGGTCTGGAGATGTGGCTTAGTGGTTGAGTACCCCTGAGTTCAATCCCCAGTACCAAAAAAAAAAAAAAAAAAAAGAGAGAGAGAGAGAATCAACAAGTAAAAAATCAGTCATAATCTCATTTAGATCATCTCTTTGGTATATTTTCTTGGATTTTTGGAAAGAACAATGTATATATACACATTATGTATCTATATATATTTACCTAATATTTATCTATATAGATATATCTCAGTGACATCTCAGCTAAATCAACTCTTAAAGAAAAACTGGTTTACACTGTTTGCTGCCATCCATGCTGTAGGTACTCCCACCATAGCCGATTTTAAGAAACCGAGAGTTTAACAACTGACTTTCAAAACTCCTGAAAATATGACAATTTACTCTCACTGGGAGGTTAATCAGATGGCAGTGTGGTTCCTGTGGGTGCCAGTGCCCTCACTGGTGGTGATCACATGGCATGTAGCTTTGTGCCCTGATTGCCTCATTTAACACTGCTACAAAGCATTTTGCCATCCTCATTACCATCACAGATTCAGACAGGATCTCAGTGGATGCACTGGGTGCCAGGGTGTTGGAGAGAGGACAATACTATTTCAAAGTGTCAACCTCTGTGTACTTAGTAGTTTGAAAGACTGAAAGTACTTTCACATTGGAGAAGCCTGGCAAGAGCCACCTTATGTAAGGGATTAGACGTGCCACAGCCAATACTGGAACAACTCAACATCAGGGGCCTTTTGATAGGACACAAGAGAAAGAGCACAGTATCACCTATAAGGTATTTTTGCCAAAAAGGTTTAACCTAAACCTTTTGATCGTGAAGAAACAATCAGACATCCAGTTTGTGGGACTTTGGCAAAACGAGCTTGAACTCTGAAGTATGAAAAGGAGATTGCTTTCAGACTGCTGTGATTAAAAAGAGAATGAAGAGATGTGACAACCACATGTAATTCATAGTCCTTGATGTGATGCCGGACTTCTTTATTTTCTCTTAAAAAAGATCTATGTAGACATTTTTTTTTTTTTGTACCAGAGATTGAACTCAGGAGCACTTGACCACTGAGCCACATCCCCAGCCTTATTTTGTGTTTTATTCTGAGAGAGAGTCTCCCTGAGTTGCTTAGTGTCTCGCCATTGCTGAGGCTGGCTTTGAACTCGCGATTCTCCTGTCTCAGCCTCCCTAAGTGCTGGGATTACAGGCATGTGCCACTGCGTCTGGCTAGGTAGACAATTTTTTTGACAATTGGAGAAGGTTGGATTTGGGTCTGTATTAGGCCATATTATGACATCAGTATTGATGTCTTGGGTGTGATGATGGCAGTGTGGTTCCTGTGGGTGCCAGTGTCAGGAAATGGGATTGTCCTGCAGTGCAAAACAGAACCAAACAAGAAAGTAACAAGGGAGAGAGCCAGCATGTAACTCGTTGGTAGTAGATGAATCTAGGTAAGGGATATGTTGGTATTCATTATATGATTAAGCTTTTCTCTCAATCTGACAATTTTTTAAAAAAAAAAGGAAAAATTATAATAGTTTTCTTTACAAAATATAATTATTTTAATGACACGTACAATTCTACCAGAGAAATATGCTACATTTTATTTAACCAAATCAATGGCTAGATCACATATTTTTACCGTTAGAAAAATATGAGTATCTTTATAATTAAATTGGCACACATTCATAATCATTTATGTTATACTCCTTCATTATCCAGCCAAGGGAAAAATTTTTTTTTAAATTTTTAATTGAGACTCTGATGGTATGAATTCTTTTGCTTTAAAATTACAAGAGCCTGGACTTGTCAAGTGTGTGCTAAGTTACCAGTGTGACAGGAGAGAACATCTCCATGGCTTTCTGCAGAGCTTGGTGGAGGATAAAGATGGATATCAGAGTTAAGATGTTCTGCACTTGAAAACATGGAAAGCACTGGTTCTGGTGACACACCAGGGGTTCCTGGGAGGCAGTAGTCTGGGATCCTAATCTAGGATGGGTGAAATCAGCACTTCTGGAATGGGGCTCTGGCATTGGCGTGCTCTAGAAGACCCCCCAGGCCGTCATGAGGGGCAGCCAGGATCGAGAAGAGCTGGTGTGATAGGATCTGGAAGGAATGGTCCAAAAGGCAGTAAGGAGCCAGAGTGCTTGGAGGGAGGGCAGGGAGGAGGTACTGGGTGGCCCAGGAAAGGCCTGGGAAGGGAGAAAACAGGAGTAAGAGGGACTGCCAATGTTATGTTGGGTGGGGTATGATGTGACTTCCTTTTGTTTCTCCCCAGGGATTTTTGGTGAATTTATAATTACTCTTCAATGCTATTGAGGTTGGTGTTTGTGGAATTAGGAAATGGGGGGGATGATATCTCGACTCCTCTCCAGGTGGGGCCTGGATGAGGGGGATGGGCACCTTCCAGGTTCACGAATTCACAATGGTAGGGAGAGTTGACAGGGCCACATTCTGTTCTGTCTTACTGCCTGCTCTGTGGGCTCTGGTCTATGGAGCTGGCTCTGAGCTGCTCTTCTCTCTTTCTGGCCAATCCATTGTAGAAGTCACAGGATTATAGTATTTCTATTATTTTATTATTAGATTTAAGACACTCAACTTTTGATTTGATTGAACTCATCACAGTTTCCAAGGTCATATCCTTTCAAAGCCAAGAAAAGTCATTGAAAGCCCAACAGGAATCTCTCCTCCAAAAGCTCATGTTAATGTTATTTCTCTACCAAAATGTACTTGCTCATTGTTACATTTTCTTCATGGTGAATAAAACGGAGAGGGTTTGTGTTCTGAAGATCTACTGGGGAATTTTAAGCAGGGATTTGCTTTGATAGCTTTCACCTTCATTTTGCATCTATATAGGAAAACTGTGTGACATCTTTCTCCATAAGTGCTGTGGCAATTCAGTAAAGGTGAGAAATAGTAGTTTATTTGTAAGTTATTTTTGTCTTTATCCTTTTTTTTTTTTTTTTTTTTGCCGCCATTGCCTTTTTAGGACAGTAACTATGATGAAAAATAAGACGTGTATTCTGGATGCAGTGGCTCATGCCTGTAATCCCAGCAATTTGGAAGGCTGAGGCAGGAGGATCACAATTTCAAGGCCAGCTTCAGCAACTTAGTGAGGCCCTAAGCAACTTCTCTAGACCATGTCTTAAAATAAAACTGTGATTCAGTGGTTGAGCACCCTTAGGTTCAATCCCACATACACACACAAACAAAAAGAGATGTGAACTTCATCAATGAAAGCAACAAATCTGTTATCTGATTTCCTTACATAAAAGCACATGGTTTTTTCTTTTTTTTTTTTTAATATTTTTTTTTAGTTGTAGATGGACACAATGTCTTTATTATATTGCTTTGTATGTGGTGCTGAGGTTCGAACCCAGGGCCTCACGCACGCGAGGTAAGCGCTCTACCGCTGAGCTACAATCCCAGCCCCCATGTTTTTTTCTTAATAACTTGTAATTAAACACTGAAATGTTTTGTTTTCAAAAATAAAAGTTAGGGGCTTGGGGTGGTAGAGCACTTGCCTAGTATGTGTGAAGCCCTGGGTTTGATTGCTATCAAAAAGATTAAATAATCCCCAGTACCAAAAAGAAAATTGAGATGCACTTTGCTACCTTATCAACTCTTAGACAATTCATTATTTTGGAATTGATTACAACAAAGAGAAAATATTGTTTTAAAATAATATATAGATGTTCCTATTCTAAAATAATTTTAAAAAAATTTTTTAGTTGTAGATGCACACAATATCTTTATTTTATTTATTTTTATGTGGTGCTGAGGATTGAACCCAGTGCCTTACGCATGCGAGGCAAGCACTCTACCACTGAGCCACAATCCCAGCCCTCTAAAAGGATTTTTGAAGCTTACTTGCAACTAAAATTTTCTAAATGGAGGCTAGCATCACAGTTTTCTAGGAAAACTGGAAAGAATCAGTTGTGTCTGAAGAAGTCATGAGTCACTTCTCAACTTCATCATAGTTTTTTTTTTTAATAAGCAGCCAGAAATCTGTATTTTTTATGTGAAGTTTCTCAATTCTTAAGTATTAGTCTATAATTCAAGAATATGGGGGTCATGCAAACTGGTATGTGCACAAGGTTTGGTCCTCCGGTTGCCAGTCCAAGACATCTTATCAGGTAGGTAAAGCTGAGAGAGGGTCTTGGTAGAAGGAGCAACAGCACAAAGTATTCTGGAAGAACATCTGGAGGGTTTGATGATAGACAGGAGGTAAAGGGAGGAAGGACCTGAACTTGGGAGAACTCAGAATTGTGGACCAAAAGAGAGCTTGCTTTAGTGAAAGGAGTATGTATGTATGTGTTTGTATGCATGAATATGTGTGTGTATGAATGTGTACGTGTGTGTGCATGGGTAAATGTGTATGTGTTTGGGGGGAACAATGCAGTAGGTGGGGGAGGGGCCAGGAGGGAGAGAAGAACCAGAGGAAAATGAGCTCAGTTTTAACAAGTTGTCATGACTTGGCATATTTGTAAGAAAAGGACAAGGACGATGTAATTAACCTTGAACTCAGTATATGCCTGCAGCATTATGCAGCTGCATGTGATATATGATCACATTCAGCGTCTGCATCATCAAGAAGGTACTTGTCTGACCTGTGCCCTGCTCTCTGCACTCATCAGTAGATTGTGGTCTGATCCAGCTACTACTTTAGGAATAATAAAATAGTCTTTTCTTTTTCTTCAGTTACAAAACTAATGTGTACTCATTGCAGAAAATTAGGAAAATGTTGAAACTAAGAAAAGGAAAATTGTCTGTCCTGGTCCCATATAATAAAAATTAATATCTTCATATAGATCCTTCTAGTCTTTTTCTAGATACATGTATGTTTAAATATTTTTAAAAACTTGTAATTAAATTGTAATTCTATAAGTAATCTGCTTTTTCACATATCTTGAACATTTTCCTATCTATCAATAAAATAATCTGACACAAAACGATTTTTCGTGGATATTTAGCATTTATGCTACTTGATAGAGATACCAAATTTATACCTAAAATCCTTCCTTTCTTTCTCTTTTTGAAAGCCTTTCGGAACAAAGCAAAGGATGTGGAGTTAAGAATTAACAGAATATCAACGGTGAGGATGTTTGGGCATTGCTTGGCCTTGAAATGTGGAGGTGTGGTTACTAGAAAGCAGATATCACTGATTGGCTGTCAGAAGCAAGGGACGATCTCTGATTGGCTGACTTTCAGAATTACATGCCTTTTGTTATTTACTCTCTCAGAAGCGGGGATTTCTAAGTGAAGCGGACATAGATTGACATAGTTTTTAAATCCTTTGTAGTGGTTAGTTGTTACAACGCCAAAGAACAGCTACTCTTTTTTTAAAAAGAGAAGAACTTTTGATTCTTGAGGTAAATGGCCACATTGCCAAGCTGCTGACACGAAATTTGAAGCAATACACTGCGTGGACTAAAATGCCTCCAGAGGACATTGATAATGGTGGGCCAACTGGAAACCTTGCTAATAGGGAAGTTTGAGGGACATGGTGGTGACTAGCTCCGAATAGAGAAGACCAGGTTGGGTACGATCGCCAGCTTTGAAGCCAGCTGCTACAGAAAGATATATTGGGCTTTTTTTCTAACAGTGGGCGCAGACTCCAACTTTGCAATCTAGCCATCAGTGAAGAGAGAAATCTCTGTATTTGCCAAGGCATTCAAGTGGGTTAGGAGTCTGAGGTTTGGATTCAGGAAACTGAGAATGAATTGTAGCTGGGCCCCTTGTCAACTATGACCTTTGCAGATTATTTAGGATTTCGGAACTAGAATTTTTTCACTTAAGTGGGGGAAAATAACAGAGTATCTCTCTTAATGTTATGAGATCTAGTCAGAGCATGCTTAGTCATTAATTCTGAAGTCTGATGGCTTGCAGTGGTCTTTGCTCTTTGGTGAGTTCAGTGGGTTTTAATGAGAATTTTAGTGAAAAATATTGAGAGCACACAACCAAGTGCCAGCTGTGTGCCCTCTGAGAATTACAGAAAGTCAAAGACAGGATCCCTGCAAAGAACTACAGAGAAATAAGAGGGAAGGTACTGGATTGACACTGAGAGATGGAAGGGAGCATTTGCTACAAAATAAAGAATGGGGCACAAAAATGTATGTAAACAAATAAATCATGTAACAAGCAAGTATATTTGCAAATGCATAACAGTAACAAAAAGAGAAATGGAAAAAAGGAAGAAAGTCACAAAAAAGCTTACTTTTTGGGATAACTTTTTCCTTTTGTTTTCCCAATTTTATGCAATATTAATGCAACCACATGAAGAAATTTTTTTGTCTGACCACTGCTAAAGAGGACATAGGAAAAAAAAGAGGAAAGAATGAGGAGGAATGAGGGGACCATTGACATTTGGGTTACATTAAATTTAAAAATAACTTTATTTTTCAGTACTATAGAGAAACCCATATTTGGTGACACAAGAGGATTTTAAGGTTAAATTTAGCATCTGTTACAATCTCCAAATAACTTTTAATCCGTTAGTTGCATCAGTATTTTTGTAGCCAGTAAGTGCTGCAGATTTATGTCTGCTTTTAAAGAAACCATTTAGAGAAATGTCATTTCCAGTCATTGAAATGAGAAGCGTGAGAATTTTTAGATTCACAAAAAGCTATTTTTCTGATGGTGGCCAGATTCTAAATGTAACCTTCGTGTAAAAATATAGAAATGTCATTCCAAGTTACAAAATAAAATGAATAGGTCAAAGACCACATTCAGATGAAGCTTTTAATAAATATTTCAGTGAATGAAAAATTCACTTACTCAGCAGATATTAATCGAGAACAGAGTTGACCGTGATGTGAGCTGAGAATATCCACGTTGGTGATATCCACGCTCAGTATTGTCAGACTTCATTCCCCTTTCTCTGGAGGAATTTAAGCAGAGTTCATTGTTACCAGGTCTGTGAAGGAAGCTCACTCTTCCTGCCAAGAGTGAGAACTTGAATCAAACAATTGCCCAGCCTCTGTGTTCCTGGGACATGACAGCTCTCACTGACTCCATGGTATGGTTTTGTTTTCAGCTAGATGAGAAAGAAGCATGTCTTTCTTGAATAGTTTCCTCCCTCTCTCCCTCCCTCCCTCCCTCCCTTCCTTCCTTCCTAGCAATTGAACCCAGGGGTTCTCTATCACTGAGCTATATCCCCAGAACTTTTTATTTTTTATTTTGAGACAATCTCACTGAGTTGCAGAAGCTAGCCTCAAACTTGCAATTCTCCTGCCTCAGCCTCCCAACTCGCTGTAATCACATCCACACAGTAGTTTTATTCTTACGCTTGAATGGAGTAATAGAGTGTGGCAGATGTGTTATAGGTGTCCCATGGCCAAGATAAAGCATTAGATTTCTCAGCAAGATGGCATGACCAAAATGTCATTACACCTTGGTTCTTCTAAAGTTCTTTGTTTTCACTTTCTACCTCACTGAAAGAACTAGCAATTTTTACCTATCTCAGAAAAACAAAACAAAACAAAACAAAACAACACAAAAAACAACCATGGATTATCTGTGGCATCTATTGATGTTGATGGGGTTTGGATAGCTCCCAAGGAATGATCTCAAATTGCATCCTCACTTGAGGGTTTAAACATTCAAGAGTGGGATGGGGAAGCCAACGCACATTCAATTGCAAAGGAAATTAATATTGAAGAACTTGGAAGAGAATCCATCATGGGAAGAGGAGGACAGAGCCATGGTGAGACTGGCTTAGCAACAGGGTGGAGCGTTGAAGGGGACCATCATGCCAATGACCACAGTATTTGCCTGTGGCTTAGACTTGCCTGAACCCAGCCATCCTGGAGGTGTATTTGTTACTTAGGAAAGAAGGGGTTACATATGTCTAACTCCTGGGGACTCAAACAGCTCCAGCAAAGCACATCATTAATCAAGAAACAGGTGAGCACTGGCACTTAGGAGGGACAGTAGAAAGGTCAGGCTAAATGCAGGTGTGGACAGCAGCTGCTAGGACTGAAGGTGGGTGTCCTGGATAAATGGTGACAGTGGCAGAGTCCTGAGTGCCAAGGTGTAAGCACTGGAGTTTCAAATTGCATGTCCCGATCTCTAGTGGGTAGAGCATCTTTTCAAGTTCATTAGTGCTTCTGTTTTCCTTTTCTGTAAACTGCATGTTTATGTCCTTTGTCCATTTTTTACTATTTCTGCTGATACTTAATAATTCTTTTATAAATTCCAGAGACCAACCCATTGTCAGTTAAATCTGTTGCAAATATATTCTCCTAGCCTCTGGTTTGTCTTTCTCTTTTGGTTACAGGGAATTATCATTCAGAAAGTTTTAATTTGGGGGATGGTACTGGGAATTGAACTCAGGGGCATTTGACCCCTGAGCCACATCCCCAGCCCTATTTTGTGTTTTACTTGGAGACAGGGTCTCACTGAGTTGCTTAGCACCTTGCTGTTGCTGAGGCTGGCTTTGAACTCACAATCCTCCTGCCTCAGCTTCCCAAGTGGCTGGGATTACAAGTGTGTGCCACTGTGCCTAGCCAGAAAGTTTTAATTTTAATATTGTTAATTTTATTAGTCTTCAGGAGAATAGAAAAAGGGCACCAGAGGAAAGGAGAAGCACAGGGAAAGGAGAAGTATCAGGGAACAAAAGTGACCAAGTTATATTGTTATATTTTGTGCATCTACAAATATGTATCAATAACTTCCACTATTATGTATAATTATAATGCACCAATAAATACCATCAAAAATTTTATCAGACTTTCACATTATGGTCCATATGTTGTTTTATGTCTTATTTAAGACATTCTTTCCAGCCCCAAGGTCATAAATACTTTATTCTAAAATTTCTTTCAGAAATATGAGTTCTTTCCCTAGCTATTGTCGGTCATCTTTATGATCTTGCATTCCTCTGTGGTACTGATGGTTGACTCATTTTTAGGGACGCACAGCATGCCATCATATAAGTACATCATGATTTATTTATCACACTCATTATTCATTCTATCAACTGTACATTGAGTTTATTCTCGGTTTTTGGCATTCTCCTGCTGTCTCGTGGGGCACATGCCAAAGGCAGGTTGTAGGTGTGTGTCTTGAACTTTATCAGGTGTGCTCGCCAGCTGTTCATCACTGTGACCAAAATGCCTGACTGCACAGCTTAGAGCAGGAAATGTTTATTTTCACTCACTAACTCAGAGGTTCAGTCCATGGTCGGCAGACTTCATTTCTCTTGGCCCCAGTGAGGCAGGACATGGTGGTGGAAGGGACTGGCAGAGGAAGCTCTTCAACTCATGGCAGCTGGGAAGAAAGGGACCGGGTGTGTGTGTGTGGGGAGGTGTGGACAAAATATAATCCTGGCCTCACATTGTTGCCAAAACTTGTGTTTATTCTTTCCTTTGGGTTTACTGTTTTTCTTTCTCAAATGTCTTGAGTACTTAACTGATTAATATTCAGTCTTCTTTTCTAATATATACATTTAAGGCTATAAATGTCTCTTTATTGCTTTAACTGCACCCTAGAAGTTTTGTGTTTTTTAAATGAATTTTCCATAAGTTGGAGATTGTATTTAAAAAGTTTTGATACAAAGGGTTTTCATTGTTGTTCAGGTCTAAATATTTTAAATATTTTCTAACTTTAATTGTGATTTTTTTCTTTAACTTATGAGATATCTAGAGGTTTGTTTTAAAATTTCCACAATATATAATATTATATTTACATATTTTTTAGTTCCTGATTCTATCTTAATGGTCTGCATTCAGATACATGTTTATATGACACTAATTTTGTCTTTTATTATGATTTTCTTTTTGTCTCATAGTAACTTTTGCAAAGTTTTTGTGTGTTCTAGATGTCAGGTACATAATTTCATATATGTCCATAGATTCAGTTTAATTATATTATTCAAATATTCTATCATTACTAAAATTTTGTTTGCTTGATATTTCAATTACTGAGAGAAGTAAAAGTCTCCCATTATCATCTTTTGCTTATACATTTGGCTATTAAATTTATTGTATGCATACAGATTTACAATTCTTATAGCTTCCTGGTGAATTACTCCTTTTATAATTATGTAGTTCCTCATATTTTCAATAATGCTCTTCATTTTCAAGTTTAAGTACAGTAACTTTTTATTCTTGTTAGTATTTCTAGGTACATTTTTTCAGTCTTTTATTTTCAACATTTCTGTTTCATAGTTGTGCTATTTATCTTTTAAATATCATACATTATAGTTGTGGGTTTCTATATTTCTTATAATTCTATTACTTTTCATTTTATGTATCTATTCTTAAAGCTAAATCAGGGAAACTTTCTTTTAAACGTCAAATATAGACTTAACACTTTAAATAATTACTGTTATAGTCATTTTTATCATATTGTTGTATACATTTAATTTATCTGCGTTTCCTATGCATCTATTATCCCCTTTTCTGCCTTCTACTGTCTTATTCTAGTTTTTAAGAAATTTCCCTTTAAATCATCAATACTTCATAAATGCCAGCTGGTATTATTTCATTTGATTATGAAGAAATTGCTGTGGTATTTATTATTGGGCATGGGTATGGCTTTGAAAATCCTGGTTTCTCTTTAGTTTCCAATTGCTTTGTTATAAATAATGATGCAGTGAATATTTTTGTGCACTTTAATAATTCCTTTTTGGAGGATAAATTTCTGGAGATAACTGGTCAAAAGAAAGAACCATTTTAAAGACCTTGCCAGGTGTTTCAAAGTTGCCCTTCCGAAAGGCCACACTCCTTTATATGGGCATGCTCCAGGTGTATATGAACGAGGATGCCCAGAGAACATTCCAGCAATTACTTTTCCCGAGATCACCTTGACCCCTGCAGGGTCAGAATTCAGCCAGATCCTTCGGCAGGTCCTGGGAGAGAAGAAGGAGATCTGGTTGGCGGTGGTCAAGGGTCCTGGGTGCACTGGGTGGGTGAGGCTTGAGACTGGGATCTTGTGTGAGAACCTCAGAGACCCTTCTCAGGTCCCTACCTGCTTGTCCCTCCCATAAGCTCAGCGTACAGAATCTCCCAACAACAGAACCAGGCTGTGGCTCAGAGAGTTTCAGACACACTGGTATCAGAGGTGTGCAGGTCCCTCACTCCTGAGGGCCATGGGGAGGCTGGGCCCTGGGTCCAGGAAGGAGACCCCCTCAACCTCGCGCAATTCCCCACCCCCTGTAATGACTGTCCCTGGATCGGGCATTAAAGTGGGTGCCTGTGTTTGCCTTCGCGAAAAGCAAGCCTGTGCCTGAATCGTGGAGACTTGTTGACTTGGAAAATTTGCGTCCCTTTGGAGGAGGTTTGGAGCGCTTCTCTCGGCTCTGGGCTTTACTCCGCGACGTGGAGGGAGGGCGAGGGCCCAGGCGAGGCTGCTCCTGCGCTGCCAGGACGAGGCGGGCCGCAGGAATCCCGGCACCCGCGGGAGGGGCTCGGGGACTGGATGGGGGGCAGTGGTCGCCGCACAAAGCCCGCTCTTGTTCGGCTGCCTCGGATGCTCGCTCTGCACTGGGACCTCCCGAGACCTGACCGACTCACGCGCGTGGAGCCCAGTGTCCTGACCACGCCGGGGAGAAGGCATGCTGCTGCTGCGGTCGCCTGGACAGGGGCTGTGCCCAGGACTCGGGGCCCTGTCTTGGGCTCTGCTAGTGCATGGAAGGCCAGGCCCCCGGCCCTGGTTGTTAAGTCCCAGCTGGTGGGTTTCTCAGGCTGTGGGTCATGGACATCTCTTACCTACAGCGGTGGTAAAGTTGCCCTTATCACGGCCACCTTTGCAGTGGGCGTGGATGGGGGTGCTAGGGTGTTGGGGCATGACAAAGGTGCACACAGGCACCTTGCCCCTTCTTCTGTGCTGTTTTGAGTAGGCACCCTGTCTGGTCTGCCTCTGGACATGCCTTGGCCAGACTCATGCCCAGACAGCCTGTAAATGCCAGGCTTCCAGTGGGGGTGGATGTTAGACTTGCCAACCCACCCCTGCCAAGATGCCCCCTCCCTCCAATACCTACTCATCACCCCCCCCCCCAATCCCTTGCTATATTCCAGAGCAGGCAGATGGCAGCAAGACACTTCAATGCTGGAAGTCCTCAACCCTGGTGACATTCCTTATACTTTCACATGTTTATGATGTAGGGTGAATTCATCCCTCCTTTCATTTCTCTAAGTGGCATCCACTTATTGGGCACCTGCTGTGTACCAGGCACTGTTCCCAGTGCTGGGCACTCCTAGGAGAGCAAGCAGGCTGTCTCTACTCTCATGTTGCCGAGGGCATCTCCCAAGTCCATCCCCTTCAATGCTGTCACATCACTTTTAGCAAATTCTTCCTCTGCAGCCTCAGCTTTCCCTACCTACAAATTAAATATAACAGGTACAGGGAGACTGCCAGACCTGCACAGTTATTAACTAAGGAACTCTTTATCAGAGATTTGCAAAGAGCACAGCAGAGAAGAGGAAAAAATAATGGAATGCCAAGGAAGTGAGAAGAAATGTGTGGAAACTAGGCACTCACTCCAGACCAGCACTAAATCAATCCCAGGCTGGTTAGAAACCAGTGCAGACCTGCTATTTCTCTCTAAGCCCTGTTATTTTTACTCAGCAAGTTTGAGCAAGGCTTCACCATTCACATCCAGAAGGCAGGGGGAAAAAGTTAAAAAGCTGTGATTCTCAGCAGCAAGGCTGATGCTGTTTGCTGAGTAGGCTGAAGGAGCTGAGAGACACTGGGTTTGGGGTGATCTGAACACAAGACCACAGGCTGAATCATCCACCCACAAACTTCATTTTCATCTTGTTCCCTGATACTGGCTCTGTTCACATTTCTCTCCTGCTCACAAACCTTCAATGGCTCCCCATGACCACTGAATTGTTAAGTGTAAACTTCCTACAGCATGACCTCCAATCTGTCCTTTTAGAACCATCTTATGTGATGTTTCACACCTGTAGCTCCAGTCAAATGGACAAGTGTTGTTGCCTGTGGGCCTGTCTGTCTTTGCATTTGGTAATCACAGTAGCCAATACTTAGTACTCACTGTGTGTTAGACCCTGAGCTTTCCCTATCTCAATCCTACTTTTTAGGAAGTATTATTCATTACCTGTCTTTTTACAAATGAGGAAATCAACACCTAGGAATAGTTCCTGATTTGCCCAAAGTCATTTAATAACTGGGAATTTAAACCTAGGCTTCTTTGTCCCCAGAACCCAAACACTTGACGGTGATATAGACCTTTGATGGGATCATGGTGCTATGGTCTCTATTAAATAACGTTATGAAAATGCTAGGAGTTTGGAATGAGGTACAAAAGCAAGAGATGAGACCAGTTGGTCTGGATGTCTCAGGAGACCCCAGTTTCTCCTGTTAGATCTTCCTCCAACCCCCATACATCCCCACCCTGCTCTACCATGTCTTGTGTTCTCCACTAGCCACCTCCTGCTGACTTAATTGTTCACAGGGTTCTGGGTCAGTGACTGGTAGCACCTTCCCTTCCCAAGCACCCTCCTCATCTGCAGAGATGGAGCCCTGGTCTAGGAGAAAGGGGGTACTGTCCTTGTCTGGTCAGTTAGTACTTTTGTTTCAATTTAAGATAACTGACTATCCATGATCTCTGGCCATGATGAAGGGGAAAGAGAAAAAGGTGATGGCCTGGATATTGTGGCCATGGGAAGAAGCCTCCCAACTTCTTGTGGGCACTAGTTTCCCACTCGGCTGCAAGAAGGGAAAGGTTGCAGTCTTCTGGGCTTTTCCAAGGTCCCAGGAAGTCCAAGAGAGCAGAGTAGGCTGTGGGCTGGTGTATGACCATTTTCTGCAGGCCTTTCCTGGGCTTTGCCCACTGCCTGTTGGGCCCAAAGGTCAAGTGAGGCAGTTAGGGGGAAAAAAAAAAAAAAAAAACCAACCCTCACTGTGAAGTACCTGAGGCCCTGCTCAGATGAGAGAATGGCCCCCTTTCAGCAGCCCACTTGGAGTCAGGACAGTATTCCCACAGGGATATGCCAGTGAATGGTCATCTGTCTGCCCAGATGGACTAAGGCCTGGCCTGGAAGGGAGGAGACTCAGGTTCTGGTTTCTGTTTGTGAAGTCAGGGGCTCTCGAGTACTTCAATAAATAAACACCTATTTATTGAGCTCCTACTGTGTGCACAGCACTGTGGGGGACACAAAGAAGCACTGATTTCAAAAACCACAGATCAGAATTTATCCATGCAAATGAGTTTGCTCCTGGGAGAGGCTGGATACTCATAGATTCAGTGAGGCCACTGCATTTGAGGAACCACCTCCGGCTCTTGCTCCAAATTATCTTGAATTTTCTCAGTGGAAATGGTTGGTATTTTAAGTTTTAAAATAGCTAATTGTCATTTGGAGCTCACTCATTTATTACCTACTATGAGCCAGGTGTTCTTACTGTGGGGTGAGAATACCCCAAGGGTTCATGGTCTACTAGGGGTGATCCACAGGTTTTGTCAGGCAGATGACCAATGGGGCTGACAGTGACTCCCCCCAACAGAACCCTGGCCCACCTGCAGTAATGATCCCAGCCCTTGAGAGTATAGGAGCATGGCTAATGCAGCAAGTTAGCAATGACAATGCCCAGAGGTAAGTGTATGATAGACATCCTTGTGATGCTAGGGAGCACAGAGGAGGGACCCAAATCCCACACAGAGGGGATGGGAAGTCAGCCATGGCTGATTCCTTACCTGCAGAATGTAACAACTGACCATGTTTACTAAGAACTCTATGTACTACTGGTGGTGCTAAGTGCTTGGTGTGGGTTCATTTTACATAGGAGGAAATTGAGACACTGAGAATTTAACTTTTCCAAGATCACACAGCAGGGAAGTGAGTTCAAACCCAGTTGATCTGACACCTAAGTCTACCTCTTTAACCACCACAGGGTGTTGCTTCCAGGAAAAAGGGTAGAAAGCAAATGGTTAACCAATACAACCACAGATTGATGATACTAGTTTTCCTGTCACTGAAGACACTTTCCGAAAAGGATGTGTAAGCGATGGCAGTGTGGCTGTGCCGGGTGTTGGCCTCTGGCTTGTGGAAGCTCGGAGGAACGGCTTTGGGAGGCAGGTAGATGTGTTTGTATACTGGCTCTTCACTTCTTGCTGAGTGACCTCAGGCAGTTCCCTAAGGCCTGGAAACTTGTTTCTTCATCTTTGAAGTGGAACTATTGACACTAATTTATCAGTATTCTTATGAGGACCCTTAGTTCATGCTGCTATAACAGAATACTATAGTCTGGGTTTTCTGGAATAATTATTCTTTGTTTCTGATAGTTCTGAAGACTGGGAGATCCAAGATCAGGACACTGGCACATCAGTGTCTGGTGAGAGATTTCTTCCTGGTCTGCAGATGGTTCTCCTCATATAGCAGAGAAGGAGAGAGGGAGGGAGGGGGAGGCAGGGAGGGAGAAAGAGAGAGGGAGAGGGAGAGGGAAAGAGAGATCATCTCTCTCCAGCATCTTCTTAGAAGGGCACAAATTTCATTCCTGAGAGCCCCACTTGTGTGACTTAATTACCTCCCAAAGTCCCCAGCTCTCCATGACATCACACTAAGGTTTAGGATTGCAGTATATGAATTTGAGGGGACATAAACGTTGAGTCCATAACAAGGATTAGAAAGGATAATTTATGTAAAGAATTAAGCAGAATAGCCACTCAAAAATGACTATTAATCTCCCTTTCTCTTCTTAAAGAAGCTATTTGGAGGTGTTCAGTTCCTGGCTCTTGTTCATTTCTGGCAGTAAGTGGGCTCTGGTCTGGGAGAAATTACTTAGTCAAAGGTGAGCCTTACTTCTCCAAACCTTGGTTTCCTTTGATGACTAACTATCTCATGTAGGTACAATGCATATATGGCTCCATCCGGGTACCTGACAGATGGAGGCACAAGAACTTGCCCACATTCCACCAGGTTTGTCCCACAACCAAAGTTCCATATAGTTTTAAAATATGACTCTGTAAGTGCCAAGAGTATGATTATTATCAATTCTAATGTTTTCATATTTTGCAAACAGAATTCACCAAGGCAACTGAGTTTAACTCCCCCTAGTCAGAATCTCTGGTGTTTTTCCTCCCCATACAGGTGGAGAAGTCCACAGCCTGGGGTGGGGTGAGTCAGCAAGGGTTGCACTCAAGAGTGACTCAGGGTCCTGCCCTTCCCCTCTCAGGCTGGCCTCCCTCAGGCCTCCCTCTGGGTGGAGTCTGGAATGCTATGCTGGCCAAGTCAAATGCCACGTCCTGCTGAGCTCAGGAGGAATTTCACAGCCTCTATATAAACCCAGTCTGCAGAGGGACCAGACCTCTGGCCTTTCTCTAGGTGCGGCTGCTCCCCTGGTCTTTGCAGGGGCGGGGGCGGGGGGTGGGGTGGGGTGGGGGAGAGGCCATCACTGTGCTCACGTGGTCTCCACTGTTCCCGGTCTCAAGAGCCCCTGGATGGACGTTTACACATCTGATTCGAGTTGTTTTCTTGGGCTGAAAAGGAGACAAGTGGCTGGGAGATACTGAGGTCACAGCTGAGGAAGCTCTCACAGGTGGCTTTTACTTCATCAAAGAATAAACCCTGTCACAGAACACACCGTAAACAAAATTGAAAGACAAGTGACACGGTGGAGGGAAATATTTGCAATATGTATCACAGACAAAGGGTTAACATAAAAGGAGCTCTTGGAAAGAAGAAAAAGCAAAAACTGATGAAAATTTCTATAACACGTGTATAATGATTTCCAGGGCATATTGTTAAGTGAAAAACAAAAGAAGTGAAAAACACAATGTGTAGAATGTTGTTTTTTGTGTAAGAAATAAATTTGTGAATAACAGTATTCATATATTTGCTTAGTTTGCAAAACAAATTAAAGAAAATAATTACATATTGGATGGAGAAAGGGTGCTGATGAATAGGACCGAAAGGGTAAAGATGATAGGAAAGCTTTTCTGAGTACACCTCTTACAGAATTTTAACTTTTGAATTATGTGAGTGTTTTATATCTTTGAAAATAAAATTAAATAAAAGAAACAAAAAGTAACCCCTAAAATTGAACACAAACAGAAACAATGAACCTACCTCTATGTTAAATTGGTAATATTACTTCATGGAGAAAAGCAATTATTTCAAACAATTTTTGGGGGGAGAGGGGTACTAGAGATTGAACCCAGGAGTGCTTTACCTCTGAGCTACATCCACAGACCTTTTTCATTTTATTTTATTCTTTTCAATATTGAGACAGGGTCTTACTAAGTTGCTGAGGCTGACTTTGAACTTGTGATCCTCCTGCTTCAGCCTCCCCTGTGACTGGGATTATGGGCATGTGCCGCGGAGCCGGCTCAAAAAACTTTTTAACATAATAATTTGAATAGAGTGAATATATTCCAAGGAAAGCAACAACAGCAGAGAAATTTTAAATTTCATTTAGTAGGCTTATTGTTAGAAGTAATACTAGATTGTGATTTTAAAACTGTTGTTTTACAATCCAGCAAATCAGTAAACATATCAATTATATTAGGGACCAAGATTTTCAGTATAAAAAGATACACACATAAAGAACTTTTGAGAATAAAATTTTGCAAATTAAATTTGAATTGAAGATATTGATGTAAGTACATAGTTTAAAAAAGTTTATTTCCTATCTTCATCCTCTAAAATGCACAGAAGCAGTGACCTTGAGCATACCTAGGACTCAGATCTTGGTTTCTAAGCTCTGTGGTGCCGTGGAGCAATACTGATGCCAGATCTGAGGCAGGAAAAGTGCAAGGTGATATAAAACAGGGGTCAGATGTGGATGCACACACCTCTAGGAGGACGAGGTAGGAAGATGCCACGTTTGAGGCCAGCCTGGGCGGCTTAGCAAGACCTGTCTCAAAATAAGAAATAAAATGGGCTGGGATATAGCTCAGCAGCAAAGCACTTCTGAGTTCATTCCCCAGTGCCCACCCCTTTCAGAAAACAATTTAAAAAAGGAACACAGGAGCTCCCTCTGAACAGATGTGACCCAATTTGAGCCAAATCACAAAGATCAAGAATGGCAGTTGTAATCCTATGAATCAAAAAGAATCCATAGAGATGTCAGAGAAGAAGAGGGTGGAGGGTAAGAAGATGAAGGAAAGGGGAGACAAAGAGCTCTCCCCTCCTAAGTGGGGAGGGAGAGCTCTCCCTCTTTATGTAAGTGGAAGAAAGTCCACATACACATGTAGAAAGAATGCTAGAATGAGAACAAGTCACTGTGTCGTAAATGCTCCTGCCATTGCTGATTTTAAACTACCAGCTGATGTTACTCAAGTGAACTGCTTTACCTGAGCCAGCTGCCCTTCTTGCCAAAGCCTGACCGTCACTGCACAACCACAGGTTCTATAGCCTCTGAGCTGAATGTCCCCACTCCCAGAGGGCTGCACACCATTTCCAGACTGCTTACAACACCATCTTCGTTCATAACGGCTGAAGATCCTGCTGTAGATCCCCAAGGGTTCTCCACCCAACCCAGAACCTGAACTCCTCTGTCCTCCTTGTTGCCGGTCATCCCCCAGGCAGGTTCCCACAAATTCATCCAACTCCTCCTACACTTGCAAAATCTCACTGAACACTGCTCCATGCCCTCTACCTAGATCCTGTAAGTCTATGAATTCTGGTTAGAGGCTCCCACGTCACAGCAGTCCCTTCCTGACTGCTCTAGTTCACAAGTGACTTTCTTCTGCTGCAACCATGGCCACCGTTAGAATCACCTCCACCACTGCCTGTAATCCCTCATTTCCTCTAGCTTGACCATCACTGCCTCCCTATCTTCATTACCACCACCATTCCCACCCCACCACCATTATCACGCTCACCAGCTTTATCTTCATTGGTTTCATCTCCCATATCACCTGTGCCATCACTGGTCCACTACTTCCACTCCGGCTCCCACCATCACCTGCACCACCAATGCACCATGCCTTCATTGCTACTTCCTCCTCCACTGCCAGCACCATCGTTTCCAGTTTTATTTCCACCAGCTTCATCTCCTTCATCACCTCCACCGCTGCTTCTCCATTATCTTCATTACTACATTCATCCATCACCGCCTCTGTTGTCATCACCTCCACTTCTCTCTTTACTATCTTTGCCTCCACGGCTTAATCTCAGCTATTAATTCTGCCATCATGACCATCATTACTTGTACCAATATCACTATTGCCACTTGTCCTCTATCCTTAGCTGCTTCCTTCTCCTCCTCCTCCTCATCATGAGATTTTTCTTAACTCTCTCTCCGCATCCCAATCCCTGGCACTGAGCATGGAAACCTCATTATCCAGGCATTGCCCTTAAGTGATACCCATGTAAAAATGAGATAATGTGATCTGTATAAAGTAACCTCAGATGTTTCTCAAAAGTCATGAACGAGAGCATTCACAACTTTCTCGAGCACTAGAGTGATTGACACATCCAAATTTGGAGGAAGAAGAGAAGATGTGGTCATTATAGGGCAGGCCCACAGGCTCCACAGTTCTCGACTCTGAGTCCTACTTCCCCATCATCATCAAAAGTAGGGTAACCCAGGCTTGGGGTCAGTGATGCAGGAAGCTCAAGTGGTGCCAGGCAGGGTTGGATGAGTGGTTAGTCCAGCCCAACCCTTAGTCTGCCCTGTCTACAAGGCATGGTAGGAAAGCATGTTGCCCTACAAGACTCCAACCTCAAATGGTTAGGCATAAATCCCAGACATCCCAGCTTCCCTTAATAATCACTGTGACTCTCCCACCCCCGAAATTATCAAAACCCTCCTTGAACCTATTTTTGTTTGCCTCTCTGCCATCTCCAGGGTGGATTAATTCCAGATGTTTTCAGCTTCCTGGGTAAAGTATTTCCTCCCATTATTTCTACTATAGCATCCTTTTCTTTCAGTTACTCCCATTTCCACCATTTTGAAGTGCTGAACCGTCTCTGTATTCTTCCTGACATCTCACTCTGAGCACTGTCTTATTTCTTACCTCTTGAGAACAAACAAGACAAACATTTACATATATTTTCAATGTCAACCCCTCCATGCTTTGAGAGGTGTTAAGTACTCTTTCCTGAACCTCCCTTTGGGTACTAATGCTTTTATCACTGGTGAGTGGGAGCTGGATCATGAAAGCATGAAACCCCATGGCCCGTTATCCACTCAATACCTATTTATGTGCCTTCAGAGTGAAATTTTAAAAGGGCAGGCCATTAAAGTCTCCTTCAGACCTTGGCATCTGCCCTCTGCTCTGGATTTCTCTCTAATCAACCTGCTTTTCTCCTGCATATCCCTGGCCATCTGCTAAGCTCCCAGTTCTTTGTGCCTTTGCACTTGGGACTTCCTCTCCCTGGCATGTCTTTCCTCTCCCTCTGTATCAAGATCCAGCTCAGGGACTGGGTCCTCAGAAGCCCATCCCGATACTACCCAAACCCCCTGTCAATCTGAACATTTAACACACTTCACAGTAACTGTCAGTTTAGGCTTCTCCACTGGGCTGCACCAGTGGAGAAGCCCCTAAGACTTATGTCTTCTCAAGGAAAGGAGCCATGGCTTTATTGCTATTTGGAAGGACTTGTATTAATGGTTTGGTTTTGACCTATAAATCTTATCAACAGGCCATAATAGAAGGACATATGGATGAGAGAATTCAGTGCTTCTATAAGAAGAACTTCCATTTCAGAATGCATACAGAAGGAAAACATAGGACACTTAGATGGGCCAGACAGTCGTGTAGGTGGATGCACTGGGGGTGGCCTACCCAGTAGTGCCTACAACAGGGTCAGGCTCAACACCCTGGCTGCACTGGGGGTACCATCTGTCTCTCTGCAGGGACTTCTAGTTCCTGTGCTTCATGGACACTCTTCGCAGTTTTGACAAGACAGTTTTCTCTATGACTTGTAGTTTCAACAATTGAGCCAAACTGCTTACTTTTTTAGAAGTTACTTCTTTGAAGTCATAGTTAATATCTTTCAATATAGTATTTAAAAATTTATTTATTTATTTATTTTCCCACATTTTTATTGGTGCATTTAATTGTACATAATGGTGGAATTTATTGTTACATATTTGTACACACACAATATAACAATATAGTTTAGCCAATATCACTCTCCAGCACTTATTTGTTATTTATTTATTTATTTATTTATTTATTTATTTATGTATGTATGTATGTATGTTTTTGAGACAGGGTCTCTCTATGTTGTCCAAGCTGCCCTTGAACTTGCTATCCCCCAATCTTGGTCTCCTGAATAGCTGGGATTACAAGCATGCACCACCACGCCCAGCCTCAGTATGGGATTTTTAAATAGTCTTGTGGCTTCCTGTGGATTATTTACTTGTAAGACAGGAACAAACTCTATTTCTATTTTTTACTAACAATATTTTCTATATTTTTCTTACTAAAAAATGACAGATTTCTTTGGTTGTACCCCTATCACTAAGAGGTAAAATTGTGTGTGTTGAGGTGAGAGGTTTACCTAAATATCTCCTGGGTAAGACCTGGGTCACTTGTTGGGGCCAAGCTCCATGTGTTCTTTCCCTGTGAGTTCTAAAATCACAGTGCCTGCCCTGAGCCATGCTTGTTAATCTCCTTGTCAATCATCCCTTCCATTCTGTGTTTGGATGAGGTAATTGCTTTTTTCAGAAAAGACTTCACAGTGGACATATAGTGTAATTGTGCACAACCAACATGGCTGGACATGGTATTCCCCATCCAGGGATTTCAGAATCCCATTGGCATAGTTCTCTCCTGGCAATGTCTGGAAGGATTACTTAGCTGCATGGACAGGCAAGAGGACTGCTGAAGCTCTAGTTTCTAGAAGCAGAACTAGCTCCATTGCAGTTTGGGACCAGCAAACCGGAGCCATGGTATTCAATAGTCTCATTGGATAGAGGATGCCCGCTTAAGATCAAAAAAAAGAGAGAAGTTTCCACAAAGGACCTAGCTCTCTCTGGCTTCCCTGCTAGTACACCTTTCTCTTCCCTGTCCTTCCCAATAAGGCACATGCACTCTGTTTATGCACATAAGAGGCAGTTCCAGAGCACAGTTGGTGAGCTGTTGCTCTCATGCTTTGACATGACTTACTTAGCTAGAGATCAGGACACCTTTACCTCCACCTCCAGGTTTACTAGATAAGTGGTGCCCATCCAGGGATCACTTGCTTTCATTCTATGTGTTATCAGTCTCTCTTTTGATCTGAGGCATGCAACCCTCTGTGGCCCTTTCTGGTGCTGTTTCCTCTTGATTCTACGGCTAAAGTCTTCTCAAACTATTACATTTCAATTTCACATGGCTTCAGTTATGATAGCTGTTATGAATAAAGCTGCTATAAATGTCTTTTGATGAATATTCATATTTTCTTCTGTTGGTTATAAACCTAAGGTATAATTGTTGAACCATAGAGTGCTGTTTATATTTAGTAGTTTCTACCAAACATTTCCCCAAAGTGGCTGAACCAATTTGCTCTTCTACCTGCCGGACATGAACATTCCAGGTGCTCCACATCCTCCTCAACACTTGGTATTGTCAGTCTTTTTAATTTTAGTCTTTTTGTTGGATATGTAGTAATGTCTCATTATATTTTCAACTTACATTTTGTTTATGATTAATGATGTTGGGTATTTTTTTCATAGGCTTTGTAGTTATTTAGATATCTGTTGTTGTGTCCATGTTAAAATCTGTTCCCCATTTATTAATTTAGTTATTTTTCTCATCGATGTATGGAGTTTTTAAAATAAATATTCAGAGTAGAACTACTTTGTGAAATATTTGTATTAGAAGTATCTCCCAATGTTTGGCTTATCCATTCATTTCCTGAACAATGGCTTTTTTTTAAAAATTTTTTTTTTAGTTGTAGATGGACACAATGTCTTTATTTTTTTTTTTTTATTGCTTTGTATGTGGTGCTGAGGATCGAACCCAGGGCCTCACGCATGCGAGGCAAGCGCTCTACCACTGAGCTACAATCCCAGCCCCATTGAACAATGGCTTTTGATGAAAGACTTTAGTGAGTTCAATGTTTCTTTTCTTTCCTTTTTTTTTCCAGTTTTTCTTTTCTTTAGTGGTTAATACTTTTTGTACCTTGTTTAGGAAGCTCTGGCTTTTCTCATAGTCTGAAGATGTATTTCTATATTTTCTTTTAGAAGATTGACTATTTTATATTCCTAATTTAGACCTATGCTACAATTTGAATTAATTTTTGTATAAAGCATAACTTATGGGTAAAGGTTAATTTTTTCCTTAATAGATACCCAATTTTACCAGTACAATTTTTTGCAAACCATTTTCCCCCAATGAGTAGCAATGTAATTTTTTTGAGGTACTGGGGATTGAACCCAGTGGTACCCTACCACGGAGCTACATCTCTATCCCTCTTTATTTTTTATTTTGAGATAAGGTCTTGCTAAATTACTCAGGCTGGGCTTGAACTTGTAATCTTCCTGCCTCAACTTCCCAAGTAGCTGAGATTACAGGCATGCGCCACCAAGATGGCTACAATGGAAATTTTGTTATAAATCATAACAATTTTATTCATAATAGCCCCCAACTGAAAATAACCCAAATGTTCATGAATGGACAAATTATAGTCCATCCATACAATGGAATACTACTCAGTAGTAAGAAAAATAAATAACTGATGTACATATAATATGCATCTCAAAAACATTATTTGAGGAAAGGAAGATAAACAAAAGAATACATACTTGTTAATTCTGTTTATATGAGGAAAAACAAATGTATGGTGATAAAAGTCAGAATAGCGGGTCATCCTGGGAGAGGGGGCATTTGACTGGGTAGGGTGGTTTTCAAGGCACTGTTCTTATGCTGGGCATAATCATCTGGCTCTAGAGATCAAGGGAGGAAGTGGGCACCAGTTAGGGAAAAGCTCAGAGGCATGTTCCTTGTTCACATCCTACCTGGATTTCCCATTGCCCCTCTGAGCAGCATCCAGGAAATTGGGCTTTCCCTGGGCCATATTAGGACATTAATTATTTTCTGTGGAGTCCTAGGATGTGTAAACGTCTAGAGTCCTAAATCATTAGTTCTAGAATCAATCTCAGGACTCATTTGGCAAACATTTTTATTTTGTAGACGAGACAATGAAGCTGGCAAGAAAAGGAGCTGCAAAAGTGGAAGCTTGAATTTATGTTTGCTTTATTCCAAGAGCTGAAATAATTCCATTCTCATCTCCTTGTATCTGTGGCTGCTAAGGTTTTGAAGACCCACCATTACTTACTGTGTGCCAAGCACTTTGCTAAGCCTTATCTAGTTAATCCTGCTGGTGTCAGACCATGGTACAAATGAGAAATTTAGAACTTGGAGAAACCCAGGTTGCCCAGCCACATCCTGTCTCAGGGCTGCCTGGGTCTTTCTCACCTGTCACCCTAAGCCTCTCCAATGCTTCTCTTTCAAACACTAGGTTACTGTGGACTTCAATGCTCACATGTTCTTTGGGCAGTCTTTTTCTTCAGTTCTTTTGTGGTCTTTCCCACATGCTCTAGCCCCCCAGGCTACAGTTATATGGGAGCTACCTCCAGAGACAGAGGTGTGAAAGTTCCTCACTCAGAGCATGTTCTATTGAGTTTACCTCCCATCTTATCTTCTTGGTTTTCTGCCCTGTGCGTGATGTTGGGCCAGTCCCCTTGGGGCTCCCATTATAGATCCAACCTTGAAGAATGGTGTGACACCACGTTTTGTATGGAATTGCAGAAGATTCATGAGCAAGTGTGAAAGGTGATTCATCTTCACACTAACCTACAGTCCCCACTCAACCCTGGAGTCTCAGATTTTCTCAAATTTTCCTTATTGGGTGGAGAATTTACAGATAGAAGTGACACACTGAAAATAAACTCTGAATCAACTTAAGATTCCTTTCCCACTCTGCAGACCATGAGGTCATGGTCGTGTGTGTGTGTGCGCGCGCACGCACACACACTCACACACACACACACACTCACAGAGGTCAGAGTGGAAGGGTCCTGGGTTGGGGCTATCTTTAACTATAGAGCAGATCTTTATGAAAGGACTAAAGAGGGACAGAGAATTTACTTTATTTTTAACTCACTGGACCCATTGCCTAATATTTTCTTCCCTGGGGGAGTTGTGTTGGTGAGGGGACCATGTTGGGATTCCTTGGCCTCCCCTGGATCTGAATCCAGCTTCCTGTAGCTGTGCTGAGACCAGAAAATATGACTTGGGGGGAGCATTTATAGCCAAATTTGAGGGAATGTTTCATCCACAGAACCTCTTCCAAGGGTGAGAGAGAGCTGAGATAGACAACCCAGAAATCGGAGACTTTTGCCACTCTGCTCCCAAAAACCCTAGACCAGAGGCAACCCTCAGCAGCCTTCTGACTACCCCACTTTCTCTGGGGAGAAAAAGGGGAGGTGAGCAACAGAAAAGAGAGAAATGGGGAAGAGGAAATAAGGGGGTCGGGACACGATTGCCCTGTCTAAGATGTATGCCCATGATACTCTTGGGCCCTTTCCTGGATGAAAGAGTGGGGTCCAGGCGATCCCTCATCCCTACAGAACTGATTATGATTTAGGGGTTGCTTCCACACAGGGACCCAGAGGCATCTGTTTTTATATACAATCATGGAATTTGCCTGAAATATCTCTAAAGTGTTTGGGGTTAAAAGTTGGGTCTGTGCAGTCATAAATATAGGACACTGACCTGTGGACTTATTTATGCATCCAGCAAATCACTGGAACTTCTGCTGTGCTGGACACTGACATACAGCAGACAGGATGGTCATGGGCCCTGCCCTTGGGTCCTAGGCAGTTTGAGGGGAAGATTTTCAACAGAGCTAGGCAAGAATGGGTAGCATTTGGGAGTAAAGATTGATAAACCTGGGCTTATCAGACAGATGGGGTAAAGAGATGGGAGATGGAACTGTTCCAGTCCAAGGGTGGCTACACTATACCCACTACCTGTTTCATTAGTATTGCTCTTGACCTATAATGGCATCGAATGCAGTACTTTAGTCAGAGATCGGATGCCCAGCAAAGTTGAAAATGTTTACTATTTGGCTCTGCAGAATATGTGTGTTGATGGCACTCTAAACTATAAACTACCTGAAGACAGAATCCCCATCCAACGTGTGTCTTGGAGACTCCAGAGATCTTAGCATAGCACTTGACATGTGCTTGAGGCTCAATAAATGAATTTTGTGAACAAATAAGGAAAGATACAGGATATGGGGGTGGGGGGATTGGAAGGGTCTGGTAAAGGTGGAGGAAGAAGGGAGTTGATTCACAGTATTTTCAGATTACATTTTTGCAAATTTTCCTACCAGCTAAAAAGTATTTGTAATCCCCAAATCAACACTTGTGGCACTTCTGCCACCATTCATGGATATGTGCAAAGCTGTGAAAAATGCGAGTTGTCAAAGGCATGTGTTCTGCCTAAGGCTGTTAGATAAGATTTACTTAGCCTGGCGCGGGTGGCTCAAGCCTGTAATCCCAGCACTTAGGGAGGCTGAGACAGGAGAATCGCGAGTTCAAAGCCTCAGCAAAGGCGAAGCACTAAGCAACTCAGTAAGACCCTTTCTCTACATAAAACACAAAATAGGGCTGGGGATGTGGCTCAGTGGTCGAGTACCCCTGAGTTCAATCCCCAGTACTTAAAAAAAAAAAAAAAAAGATTTACTCAGGGTGCTCACAGTGCGTTCTAGTGCTGTTGACTGTGAATTCAATGCTAATGAATTAACTAGATACTAACTAGGTTGACATAACATAGGTTATGTATTGATCAGTTGAGGAAATGGAATCAGAGGCTTAAAGGAAACCACCACTGTATTTCCCTTAGGAGCAATGCTTGCATATTTGCTCATTGAATGTTTATAGCAACTTTGTAGAACATAACTACCATGAATAAAGAGAATCGACTGTAGATCGAGAAAAGGATATGGAATAGACAAGATTGATTAGAACCACCCCAAAGAAAAGAGGGACCTTGTGCCACCAGGATGCAGAATGGTGGCAGGAAGTGGTGAGGAACAGGATTTCTTCAGCCAGTTCAGGACGAGCACCTGTGAGGCTGTGAGGACCATGGCTGGGACATCAGTGCTTTCGTACAAAGGCCACAGCGAGGAACAAGGATACACGCAGAGAGCCACCTGCCCCCTACTCCCAGCATGCAGCTAGAGATAAGAAATGGTGATCCAGCTGGGATGTGGGGTGGGGAAAGAGCACCTGCTGTTCGGTCACAGGAACCCATCTGGGAGGGAAGTCCTATGGCCAAGAAAGCAGCCCAAGGGGACAGTAGTGGGTGAGTTGAGCCTTGAGGATGAGGCTCCCTCCACGCTGTGGCAGACAGAGTGGACAGGATCTCTCAGCCTGCACTGAGCCTCAGGCATGGGTGCTCTGGAAGGTACGAACCACTAGTGAATGCCCTGAGTTGCCCTTGGGGCAGAAGAGCACTGTGCCAGGCACCAGGCCTGGCTTATGGGCCAGTTGGCCGCGGGCAAGGTTAGAGGCTGGGGCTGCCTTAGCAGAGCAGAGAAAGAGGCAGAATGCCAGGGCAAGGCGGAGCTCATGGGCAATATTTGCCCTTTGCCTTGTATTCCTGGGAAGGCCAGGGAAGGGGGCCTTTGAAGACCACTCCTCATTTAGGCCCACCCCCAGAGGAAGACAGGCCACCATTTAGAAGTGGATTAATCCTAAGATGGATCTGAAAATCACCAGAGAGGACACTTCTCCCCTCACCCCCAACCTGGCACACCTTTTATGTCAATGTTATGTTTTCACACAAATAACCTTTTATGGGTGTTTAAAAAAATTATTAAGTCATAGAATTTTAACTGGAAAGTACCTCAAGAAGTCCAGTTTCTTAGCTTGAATGGAGTAAAATATTAGTTTCATCTCATGTTACAGATTAGGAACAAGGTCTAGGGGCCCAAAGCAGATGGATAATATGGGGTAGAAGGGGACTTGGGTGGCAAGTCCCTCTTCCTGATATAAGACCTCCCACTAGACTGGCTCCATTCCCCCTCTTTCTCCACACTGGTTTGGGAACATGACATTCCCCTTCTGATTTCTGTTTTCTCCCACAAGTTTTAGTCTCAGGATGGCATGTGCCAGCTGTAAGCTGGTCCACCTCTTTCTGCCCTGCTCACTGTGGTATCTCCTGTCCCCCCAGCTCCCTGGTTCCAGGCCCTGACTCTTGCTCTCTGTTCTGTATGGGCCCAGGACTGAACTGGCTTCCCTGGGCTCAGACACGGGTGGGCTGCTGCATACAGCAAGCCTGTCACTCATCCTAAACAAGCCTGACTCTGTGGGCTGTGCTGCTGAGGCCAGCTGCTGGGGGAAAGCAAAGGAAAGAAAATCTGTTTGAAAAAACCCAGGTGAAGGCAGCCAAGACAAATACACCCAGCCAAGGGAATAGGAGGGCTGGAAGATTCCAGATACAGAGGCCTCTCACCACTGCCATGGGCTAAGGGGCTGGGCAGGGGAGAAGGGAAAAGGAGAGTGCCCAGGGCAGGGTCCTCTTTACCTGCTGCCTCCTGATCCCAAGCAAGAGCCATTTTCCTGGGACAGGCCATTACTTCAAAAGGGGCTGGGGGTGAGGAGAAGTCAGTCCACGAGGCTGAAATCCCAGGTCCCACACATAGCCAAAGAAGAGCAAGTGGACAACGCCAGCTTTGTCCCAATTGAAGACCAGTGAGGGGAGCTGCCCTCCTGCTCTTGGCCCCTTCCAGGCCCCCACCTCACTCACTCTTCTGCCACGCTGCCCTTCTGTCAACACTGGCCTGAGAAAGGGGGGCTGAGGGAATGTGTGGTTCTTGCCTTTATTGCTGTTCTGGGAATCAGACCTGGGCCTCATGGAAATGTACCCTCTGACAGGACAGTGCATGGTCTCCCAGCACGGGACGTTTACACAGGGCGGGCCTGGTGAGTCAGGGGGGCTCTCGTCCTGGGAGAGAGCACCCGCTGGCAGGTCACAGGCATGAACAGTAAGGGCATTTTGCTACTGCCTTTCCCTCCTCAGCTCAGGGGCAGAGGAGAGAGAGCAAGCCTCACTGCAAAGTTGGCACAAGAGAGAGGACCCCATGGGGCTGGAGCCAGTCCTTGGACTTGGCTGGGCAAGCGCCTGTGGGGCTGGCTCACCAGGCAGAGGTTTCCGGGCCTACAAATGGAGGCTCCCCTTTAGTGCTGGAAACAGGAGCATGCTGGCCTAACACCAGGGCAGACTCTGGGGCAGATTGGGGGAAGGAGTCTCCCCAGGCAACCTCATTGTATATCTGAGGCAGCCTGGCCAATCCAATCTTCCAACTTTTGGGATAGCTGGCTTCTGGAAGTGGGGATGATGCTCCTCATGACCCCAGAAGGGAACTGTAATGACAGAACACATAATCCAGTGACAGAATGAGACCCAAAATAAGGGGATAGTTAGTCATTGTAGAATCTCTCTGAGAACAGATGATGTATTTTAGAAGATAATGAGTTTGCCATTGAATATATTGGAACAAAAGGTATAGCAATCACTTAGGGGCATCACAGATGACATAGATGGCTATAACTGGCTCCCTTCCAGGACCTGTCCTGTCTTGAGTCTTTATCCTAGAAATTATGTAACATGCATGGTGACAAATGTCTTCATCTCACAAAGCCTCAATTTCCCCACTTGAAAAAGAAATGATCCTGCTTCCCCTCATCTAGGTCCCATCACAATGAGGACCAAATGAGCTTTGAAACCCTCCAGAGAATGCAGATACATAAGATCATCACTAACACAGGTTATACGAAGATACCTGTGGCCATTCACGAATGCTCAAGGTCAGTAGCTGAAGATGCCAAAGGCGAGACCCCAATGTCTACTGAAGGGCCACCAGTCTTCAGTGGCAAGCTGTGTCTTCTTGTTCCTTCTATAAACAGTCAGAGGGGGAGCCAATTAACCTTCTCCATGTACCATTCACTAATTTTTTTTTTTTTAAGACTGAGCTCAGAGACCATCTCCACTAGCTCATGTGCCTCTTCTTGACAGCTAGTATTCCCCAGGGTTCTTCTATAATTGCCTCCCTGCTTGGAAGTGCCAGGTCAGATCTCAGTGGCAGGGAACTTTGAGGGCCCAAGGCTCAACTGTGAGTCCCACCAGAACTCAGGAGGCCCTGGAGGGTGGTCACGGGCTCCCCCTTGCTGGGAAGCCCTGGAGTGTCGCTGCTCCCACAGCCTGGGCCCCATCCACTCCTGCACAAGCCTCGTTTCAGGCTGACCATCACTCCTAGACCTTGTTTAAGGAAAGTGGCCACAGGAGCACGAGCATTGGCGCCGTTTGTGTCCGGCTGCGGCTAAGGCTGCGCAAGAGCAGATGAGTAACAAAGCTGCCCATTGAAGACCAGAACCGTCCCAGAGCTGTGAGCTGTCCAGTAAACAGCCAGCAGGAGGGACGCCTTGTCCCACATTCATGGACAGACACCGGGACTCTATATAAAGACCTTCATTCTGGAATAAGCACAGGTACGTTTATTTCTGATTGTCCACATGGCCCTCTGGGATTGTCTCCGATGAGTGACTCCACTTCTCTTTTAACCCAAAATAACTTTTTGCCACCCAGCCCAAGCCATTTTTGTCTTTCTGAGTTTTTTCATTTAAGACAAACAAACAACCCAGTCTATTAGGTCTTCTCCCCCCTCTTTCTAAAACATGGTTCAGCCAAGTCCCGCCTGGAGGGCTGAGCTTAAGCCAAACATGGGTGTTTAAAATGGAATTGTTTTGATGTCACTCAATAGAAAACGAGCAGGTTTTATGGAGAGGAGGAAGGACTAAGTGAATATGGGCCAGCCCACGGTCATTTATCTCTCCACCTGGACTGAATGGACATGAGAGAGAGCAAACAAGAGCTAAATGACCCCTGGACCGAAATTACCCACCTGGCATCCAGCCACTCATGGGGAAAGAACAAATGATACAGGGTCCAGGTGACAGGTGCCAGATGCTGAGCGTGGCATGTATGTGTGTCGTCCACTCATCGTGGGCACTGTAGGGGCAGGACAGGGGCAGGATGAGCTTCTTACCTGTCAGTGCCTCCGTTTCTTCACCTGTAAAAGGGGATAACCAAAGAACCAACTCACAGGTGGTAAGGGTTAAATGAGGTCTTACTTGTAAGCAGAACTGACAGGTGATCAATTATTATTCTTCCCACTTTAAAGATGAGGAACTAAGTTTTGCAGAGGTTACGTGACTTTTCCAAGGCTGAAAAGCAAGTTGAAAGTAGAAATGGAATTCAGGTCTTGGTCAACCTGATCCAGGACTAGGAAATTTCCGCCCTCTCTCACCACCAAAGCGAGGAAGCGGGCTCCAGCTAGCTCTTGAACTGAAGGGCTGGTGGGCACCTTGCTTTCCTTCCCTGAAAACTGAGGGAGCTCAGAGAAATAATGTGAGTCTTAGAATTCCAGTGTTTCTGCTTATGTGAAGGGGGTTATTAAAAGTTGGCATTTAGTCAACACTTCTTACTGCATATATTCTACACTTAGGCAGCTTTCTGTATGTGCCAGTAGTGTTCCAAGCACCTTGCATATATTATCTCATTTAAATACGATAATAATCTCCTAGGAGGTGGCTACTTTTATCCTCTTCATCTTAGAGATGAGGAAACTGAGGCATAGAGAGGCTAAGGTAACTTTCCCAAAGTTACACAGCCAATTCATGCTGGGTTTTGCACACACGTCTGATTCCAGAGTCCATGCTTCATGTCAGATTTTTTTATAGGGAAAACATTTAATACTACATCTTGAAACTTGGCACCCATTCTCTTCATCCTTGGCCATTTTTTATTCTTCCTGCAGCACTTGTCACTCTCCTACCGTAGACTTTACTTACTCAGTATGTCCCATTTATTGTCTTCCTCTGACCCTTCATGAATGGAAGTATGACAAGGAGCCTATTTTGCGCACTGATACATCTCAGGCACCTAGAACAGTGTCTGCACGGAGTAGGTGCTCAAAGGCCAAATGAATGAATGAGTCACTAGATGAAGAGGCAAAGGGATCCTTTGATGGGTTAAGTAATTCTATTAGGGTTGAGTGGTGGGCCAGGACTCTAAACTGATTTGGCTCCAAATGCTCTCCCTAATCATGGGTTTTCTCTTAAGAAGTAATCTGTTGCCAGGTACAGTGGTCCACACCTGTAATCCCAGCACTTTGGGAGGCTGAGACAGGAGAATCGCAAGTTCAAAGCCAGCCTCAGCAATGGTGAGGAGCTAAGCAACTCAGTGAGACCCTGTCTCTGAATAAAACATAAAATAGGGGGCTGGGATTGTAGCTCAGCGGTAGAGCGCTTGCCTCGTATGCCTGAGGCCCTGGGTTCGATCCTCAGTACCACATACAAAAAGCAATAAAATAAAGACATTGTGTCCATCTACAGCTAAAAAAATATTAAAAAAAAACAAACATAAAATAGGGATGGAGATGTGGCTCAGTGGTCGAGTACCCCTGAGTTCAATCCCCAGTACCAAAAAAAAAATAGTAATCTGTTTAGCCAAGGTGATTTTGTGTGTGTGTGTGTGTGTGTGTGTGTGTGTGTGTACAGCTGTACAGTTGGCTCTTCATATCCTTGGGTTCTGCATCCTCTAATTTAACCAACTGTGGATTAAAATTTGGCTGGATATGGTGGTGAACACCTGTAATCCCAGTGGCTTAGGAGGCTGAGGCAGGAGGATCGCGAGTTCAAAGCCAGCCTCAACAACAGCGAGTCACTAAGCAACTCAGTAAGACCCTGTCTATAAATAAAATACAAAATAGGGCTGGGGATGTGGCTCAGTGGTTGAGTGCCCCTGAGTTTAATCCCCAGTACCCCCCTGCCCACAAAAATATTTTTTTTGGGGGGGAAATTACATCTGTACTGAACATGTATGCACTTTTTTCTTGTCATGGCTCCTTATATAGCAGTTGACATAGCATTTCCATTGTAGTAGGTATTACAAGTAATCTAGAGATGATTTATAGTACACAGGAGAATGCAAATAAGACACCATTGTACATGAGGGACTTGAGCCTCTGTGATTTGGGCATCCTTGGGAGGCCCTGGACTCAATCCCCCTCAGAGACCAAGGATATATAAGACAAAAGTCTGTGTTGGGATTCTTTGTTCCACTGAAGCTCAACTTTCTAGGTGCTGTTTTGAGGAATCAAAAAGGAGAGGCAAATGTTTACTAGGATGGGCTGGAAACTTTGAAAGTTGTTATGGACACAAAAGAATATGCTGCATATAGAAACCCCCCTGAAAGCCACCCTAAACCAGTAAAAGAGTAAGGGAATCCAACGAAATCCTAACCTTTCCTATGATGGGGACTTTGATCCTTCCTTAGAAATATCAAAGTTCCAACTCTTCAAAAAAACATTTTGTGTATGGCTGCTGTGCGGGAACGCCAAGCAATAGCCCAGCTGCCTTCTGGGTGAGCAAGACTGTGTGCAAGAAATGTGTCTGCCTCAGAGCTGTCAGAATGGCCACTGTGCTGGGCATGGGGAGGACACAGTTCTGGCCCCCAAAAACTCAGCCCAGAACTCTGAGCTCCCCAGACTCTGGTGAGTGGTGTGTAGAATCTTAAGAACAAGATCTTAAGAACAGAGGCTTAGCAGTTCATACAAAGCATTAGGGAAGTCACCCATAAAAAGGGAGGAGGGATTTCAACCAGTTTCTCCCATCATTTAGGATCCTAGAGGTTTGTTTATTTGGACATCAGATCTCAGCCGCCCTTATAAAGAGTGAGGGTTGGCTGGCTCGCCCCCTGAAGAGGGCTGTGTCCAGCGTGTCAGTGCAGATGATATGGAGAGGACACGGGGTCACCTACTCCCCTGAGGGTCACGTAGGATTACACGGTCTGTGATGATGCTGGCTGTCATGCCCCAGCTCCTGATAGTTCCAGTACCTCCAGAAAAGGAATGCCACCTCCAGGGAGCCTTCCCTGAATGCTACCACCACCTTAACAGTGGATCTTCCATTAGGCTCAGTCTCCAGCTCTGAGCCATACTGGACTGTGAAGTCTCTGGGATGGGACCCCTTATCAACCATCTCATAGTGCCCTGCCCCACCCCCACTGCTGTGGAGGATGCACCACCTACAGATGTAGATGCTCCAAAGATGTCCAGCTGAATGGATTGTGCTTGTCCTTATTTAGCCCTAGAAGGACTGGTGAGTTTCCTAACGGCTAACATTCTTGGACACTGGCCAGGTGCCCGGCATTGTGCTGAGTTCTTTGCTGCTGTATCTCAATCCTCATCCCCCATGCATAAAGGAACATGCATGAAGGTTATTACCATTCTACAGATGAACTAACAGAAGCAGAGAAGTGAGCAAGTGCTCAAGTCACACAGACTACAAGGGACAAGAGGTAGCTCTTGCTGTGCTCTGGATCCATCAGGCCACTGCCTCCCACATGAGCCCATGAGGGGGCCTGAAGACAGGCAGATGGGGCAGATATGAGGCTATTCCAGCCATATGACCACCTCCTCAATTTATGCTCACCCTGTGAAGTCTTATGCTCCCTTCCTTGGGTCAGTGTCCAGGCAGACCCCTGCATGTGCATGCGCGCACATGCGTGTCCACACGCGCAGACACACACATACACAACAATTTTCTTGGGACCTGACAGCTGATTTCCCCCAAACTGACCCTCTTACAGGTGACTCTGGTCTATGCTGCTGATTTCCAGGACCTTGTCCTCCACCCCTTTCAAACTACCAGAGATTTTCTGGCTTCCTAACACACACACACACAAAGATGAAAATTTGTAATAATGAGTTTTTAGTAGAAATGAAATTCTAGTAGGTTCTTACATCCCCATCCCTAAGCAGACTTGAACTCTCCCAATTGAGTCATGTCCTGTAAAGCTTGAGATGTCTTTGCCTGTCCCTTGTTCTCTCATCTTATTCCTCCCAGAGTTGTGGAGACTCAGCCTGATATGTAGCCACATCACAAGGACTCAGCACCTATTGTGGGCCCTGCTAGAGGGAAGTAGTCTACTTTAGCAGTAGATTTCCACTTGGAAGCACCTCCTACTGCCTCAGAAGCCCCACACCTCTAGGGACCCATGACACAGAGCTTAAGTTCTTCCTTCTCCTAAACTGGAAGGTTTCTGGCAATCTCAGGGAAGGATTTTATATCTTGTCTCCTGATTTTCTTTAATAGCATATGAATGGAAAATACAGAAATCCCTATGTTCAGCAAAACCTCCCTCTATAGGAAATAGCTGGAAACCGCATTCCAGAATGAACAGCAGGCCAGTCTAGGTGTTTCTTCAGCCTCTGGCCCTGTTACATAATGTCTCTTGGCCTGGCCCAGGCAAGGGGCCACACTGGGGCTCAGCAAGACCCCTTCACTCTAGACCTCCTTGCAGCCCTGGGCTAGTCAGCCCTAGAATGTCCAGGCTTTCTGTGCTTAACGTTTGTCCATTTAATATGGACTCTTCCCCATTCCCATTCATCCCTAAACAGAGCTCCTTTTTCAAGGAAAAATAATGATTCCATCATGAGCTCAGTATTGAGGCAAGAACTAAACCTGTCTGGATCTTCACTTTCCTGTTGGAGGGGTGTGGCTTCAGTGATGGGTTTTCACTTGGAGCCAACATTCCATGATTCTTTGGTTTTCTCCCCTTTTGGAGACTGCAAACCAAGACTGAGGGGGAGGTTTCCAGGCAGAGCAATCAGGCTAGTTAGCTGTGACTAATCCTGTCCTCTCTCCCACCTAGCAACAATATACAGGATATCGAGCAAGCAAGTCCCACATGGGTTTCCTTCTTTCCTTCATTCATCCACCCATCCATTCATCCATCCATTCATTCACTTGCTCATTCATTTGTTCCATGAATATTCACTGAGGACCCACAAGGTCTTGGAGCCACAAAGGTAATGGGATCCCCCCCTTCTGCCCTTGACCTCACAGACTTGTGGGGAGAAAGACAGCATGTAGATCGAGCACAAGGGCAGTGGTCTGGCAGGAGGCCATGAGGATCAAAAGGTCCTAGAGCATCCAGGACAAATCATACTCACTCACTTAGGACCAAGAATGTAGGCACGTTCCTAAGAGGTGCCCTGAGCACTTTGCAGGTGATTTCTTCAATCCTGTGCCCAGGCATGTTGGACAAGGTCGTGAAGGGCACACAAGAAGAAGCTGGAACCAAACTCAGGAACCCTAAATATTATCAAGCTGGTTTTCTTACCTTGGCTATGGCCCACAAAGTAAGCAAGGCTCAGGACTCTAAAATAAGAGTAGAGGAAATAGTCAGGCCTCATTGTAGGATTCTAGTGCCAACGTCAGCATCGACTTCAGCCTCCTCTTGGCAGTCAAGGAAACTGAAGCATAGATTGTTTAAGTCACCCAACCAATATTCCCCAGCTAGGAAGAGACTGAGTTAGGATAGTGCCCAGGTCTCCTAATTCCAGTCTGGTCTCTGGCAAGCTCTGGTTCAGGCACATTGCTGTAATTGCTTACATCCCCACTTCCTAGAACTTTCCCTGGGAGGTCTTAAATCAGTCTGCCTAGCCACAGCCAATGCTGCTGTGTTAGCAAATGGGGGGTGAGCTCATCCTCTGAGGTGGCGTGGCAGGAACGTGGTAGAAGCCTGGGCTTCTGCTCTGTCTGAAACCATGGACAAAAATAGCTTGCCTGCGGTCTATTGATACCCAATACTCTATCATCAGATTAGGGAAGTCAATTAAGTGTCTGGTTTCCCCCCAGGGGCCTGGGAATTGCACAGAGGCCAAGACCAGTGGCCAACAGGAACAGGGCCATGGTTCCCCTTCCACAACTCCACCAAAGCCAGAGGCTGCAGGCGCAACTAGCTGCTCTGCAGGCAGCATTAGGTGGCTCCCTGGGATTGGAGAGGAGAGGCCAGCTCTTCAGTCTGAAGAACAGGCTCAGACTCAGATTACAGGAACATCTGGCCCTCCTGGAAAATGCAGGGGAAACAGCTCAGGATGGGAGGGCCCTGGGATTGCTCTGGAACTTCCTGTGGACAAAGAAGCAGAAACAAGGGGACTAAGCTGGTTTGAGTCTGGAGTGACTGCAGCTGGTTCCAAATGAGACTTTAGGGGCATTGGTTAATGCTCAGACTAGGCCAGAGGTATGAAAGCCCAGAGGAATTCAATGTCCTCTCTAGCTACATGTAAAAGGCAGGAATGTGGACCTTCTCCCTGGTTTGATGCTGACCCCGGCCAACCACGAGGAGACAATAAAAGACTCTCCAGGCCTCAAGCCCTACCTGGCTGCACCCAAACTGTGCCCCTTCCCCCAAGAGAGCCCAGCTCCCTGGGGGCTTTATGTCCAGTGTAGCCCCTCTCAGCCAGCTCTTCTTCTACCGTCCTCTTCCTTTCTTCCTGTCATCTATTTATTTTCAGGTCACTGGGGTCCCCTGGGTGGTGGTAACTGTGATAGCTCAGTGATATTGTGCTGCACCAGCAGTTTTCCAACTTGAGAATCCCACATTGAAATCTCCCCAAGGGCTCATTAACACAGATTGCTGGGCTCCACCCCCAGAGCTTCTGACTCAGCAGGTCTGGGCTGGGTCCCAAGAACATGCATTTTGAACAAGTTCCTGGGTGATGCTGATGCTGTTGGCCCAGGGACCACACTTTGAGAACTGCTTTGCTAGGCAACTATTGGATGAGGAGGCCAGAGTCGCAGAGCGCCCCTGAGGAGATGATGTTCAGCCAGAACCTGAATAAGGAGACATCAATGCAAAAGTCTTGGGGTTCCTAAACTCTTCTGCTCCAGGCTTAGGGGAAAGCTGGTGAAGTCTGTGGACTCTTCCCAGAACTGTATTTAAATGTTAAAAACTACACATGGGTTACATAGGAAAACAACTATATTGGAATCCAATTAAATCCATTGGCCCCCTAGTTAAGAATTCCTGGAGAAAGAGAGTTTGAGGAAGAGGGGACAGCAAGTGGAAATGAACTTGGCAGGTGGGAGGGAAAGGTATCAGGGGGCTGACCCAACAGTGGAGGGTAGTGGAAGCAGAGGGCTAGATCATACCGTGGCCACAGGGACCACTTTGCTGTGTTTACACTATGCTGGAAGCCTTGGGGGCTATAGGGCAGGGCAGAGCAGATCCATATTCTAAAAGATCACTCTGGCTGTTGGATGGAGAATGGGAGGTTAGGGGGACAAGAGGGAAGGGAAGGGAAGAGACCTATGAGGTGCTCCAGGTGATACACAGTGACTCACAGCTGGGAGAAGAGTCAAGACGGAGCTTGGGGTATAACTGAGTGAATTGCCTGTGTACGGACACGGGGCAGAGGCCGGGGAGGACAGAGATTGGGGTTAGAGTCCAGAGCTGACTCTTACTAATTCACCACGTGTCCTTGGATCAATCCCTCTTTTGTCCTCAGACTCTCGTGGTGAAAGAAGAGGGATGGACTAAGCTCTCGTTGTCTTGGAGTCTGCAAGGGCTCAGTGCGGACCCAGAGGAAGGTGATGCCCACGCCGCGGGCGCCCCTGTGGCGGCGGAGAGGAGAGAGCCATGTGGGACTGGGGCTCGATCCTTTCTCGAAGTCGCAGCCAGGTGGCGAGGCGCCTCCGCTACGCTGCCAGCTGCGGCTGCGCGGCCCGACAGCGCCCGCCGGGGAAGCGAGAGCCGGAGGAGCTGGCGCCCTGCTTCTCGTCCGGGCAGAGCGGCTGGAAAAAAGGGACGGGCAGAGGGACAGACGGCGGCAGCAGGCTGAGAGGAAGTCAGCCACCCCCTGCCTCCCGCTCAGCTCGCGGGAGCCTGGGCCCCACGCCCAGGGGAGGGGCTTTCCCAATCACCGGACACCTGTTCACCCGTTGCAGGGAAAATGCTTTTCCCTTCCCATTCGAACAGCCCCTCTTTTCTTGCTCACCTCTCTGATATTGCAGACCTACGGTTGCGCCTGAGCGGCCTTATGATTTAGTCCATCAACAAACTTTATTGAAAAACCACTCCTTCCTGGCCCTGTGGCCCGGGCCCTGGGGACTGCGCGAATTAAGACTGCGGTCCCTGTCCTGGAAAAACACCCATTCTAGTGGCAGAAACAGAGATATATAGTAGCTTGAAATGAGCACCCACTGTTTTGCCAGGTCTTTGAAACTGTAATGCCCAGACTCATGAGACCACCAGAGACCAACCACCAGGAGTCCAATCCCGATGCAATTACAAAAGGGGTCTTTTATTCAACCTCGAGCAGGGTCCGCACACACCTTCACCACAGCAGTGGGTAGGGAGGTGCAGCCAGAGTCTAGGGGAGCAGGGATTTTTATGGATTACAATCGCAAGCAGGGGAGTATATGCCTTGGCATTACATGACTGGGTAAGGGAAAGCGCACAGGGGGACAGTGGTCTTGTAGCTAAAGGATTGGGTAAGGGTGAGCTTGGTCAGTATGAGGTCAGTTGGCCTTTAGGCTGATAGGTTTGGCTATGGTGGGCCGGAGGCTTAATTTCCTGATTGGTTGGCCCAGATTGCGAAATGACTCACTGGCGCCAGAGCAGTGTGCCATTAAGTGTGTCGCAATTTTTCAGGATCTGGGCGGGGGGGCTGCTGGGTTGCAGACAAAGGCTCAGAGTCACAAAATGGTGCAGGTCTTGTCCTCTCAAAACCTCTCCATTTCTTATGCTAAAGTCACAAGATAGGTAACATTACCCCTTTTTACAGATGAGACAAAGACTATACATTGTAGACAAAGATGATAGGTGGACCCAAATCATATTTACAATAAATATACAAAACACACAAGAAGATACTATCTTAGAATATGCGAAGATATGCAAAACCCACCAGGAGGGCTACAATTAAAAAGACTGGAGATATCAATTGTTGGCGAGGATGGGAACCAAATGGAATTTTTGTAAACTTTTGATAGGAGTATGAATTAGTACAAACACTTTAGAGCAAGGTTTGAGGCTGCACTTTAATGCCAAACATACAATATCCTGCCATGCAGCAGTCTCATTCTCAAGGAAGAGAGGAGTGCTTATATCCACTGAAAGACACATTCAAAAATGTTCATAATGCTGGGAATATTAATCTCATTTACCAGGGAGGCTGGAGCAAAAGGATCACAAATTTGAAGCCAGCCTCAGCAATTAATGGAAATGCTGTCTAAAAATAAAAAATGAAAAGGAGCCGGGCCCTGTGGCTCAAGCCTGTAATCCCAGCACTTAGGGAGGCTGAGACAGGAGAATCGCGAGTTCAAAACAAGCCTCAGCAACGGCGAGGCGCTAAGCAACTCAGTGAGACCCTGTCTCTACATAAAACACAAAATAGGGCTGGGGATGTGGCTCAGTGGTCGAGTGTCCCTGAGTTCAATCTTCAGTACCAAAAACAAACAAACAAACAAACAAAAAACCGAAAAGGGCTGGAGATGTAGCTCAGTGATAAAGTGCCCTAGGTATTAAATGCCCAACCCATGTGCATGCGCGCGCACAGGGTAAGAGCAACTTTTCCCATAATAACCCCCAACTGGAAACAACCCAAATATCCACCAATAGGAGAAGAGGTAAATGTGGTACAGCCATGCAATGGATATAATACAACAATAGAAAAGGAACTACTTATGTATTAAGCAACATAGACAAATCTCACAGATGTGATTTAGAATGAAAGAAGTCAAATACAATAGAGAACCTACGAATGATTCCATTTATATGAAGATTTAGAAAAAAGGAAATTAATTGAAGTTGACCGAGGTGAGAATAAAGGTTACCTTGAGAGGTTCCTGACTGGAGGACACTCAGGAGTCTTTGAGGGGTGTGTAAGGCTGCTCTAGATTTTGATCTGGGTGGTGGTTACACAGATGTGTGCCTGGGTAAAATGAATCAAGCTCCACACAGAGGATTTGTGTGCTGCACATAGAACCTATCTCCATTCCAACATGGCAAAATAAAGAGCTCTTGCCCATCTACAAGAAGAAGATAGGAAATACTAATGCTTAGTGGACACAGGGCATAGATTGGCAATTCACAGAAAGAGAATTTCTAACAGCATTTGAAAAGATGCTCAATTTCATTAATAATTACACAAATATACACTGAAACAAGATATCATCTGACTTCCATCAGATTAGCAAGGCAGATGGTATCACATGTTGACCAGGAGCATGGGGAGGTGGAGGCTGGCACTCTGGGGCCATGTCACTACCTGGTTCAGAAAGTAGGGCCAAGCCAGTAGCCCTAGTGATATAAAGTAAGTGCACTCCTTGTGAACCAGAGTACCAACTTTCAGCTCTTGTGCAGGTGAGACATGGGATAGGTACAATGATATGTTCACTGTGGCATTATCGATGGAGCACTGAATTGAAGGCAACTTTGGTGTTCATCAGGGGAGGAGGACAGATAAGAACATGTAGTGGGGACATACTATAGAATGCTGTGCAGTATCTGACACAACAAACTTCGAATATGTGCATAGTGGTATATGTATAGTATGTGCATATATAGATCAAAAAATATGTGTAAGAAACAGGAACTAGATTTATAGCATAGTACTATTATGTAAGCTGAACCCCCACAACCACACACAACAGCTCTTAACATTGTATTTTTCTTTTTTAGCATTACTAGGGATTGAACCCAGGATGCTGTACCATGGATCTATATCCCTGACCCTTTTATTTTAAGACAGGGTCTTGCTAAATTGCCAAGGTTGGCCTCGAATTTGCAATCCTCCTGCTTCAACCTCCTGAGTTGCTGGGATTAAAGGCATGTGCCACCACGCCCAGCATAGTTCTGCACATTTCTGAAGATATGTACATATTCAGAGGCATGCATTAAACATCTGAGTGTGTGCTTAAGGGGGAAGTGGGGAGGAGAATGAGAGTAAAGGATGGGGATGAAGGAGATAAATAAAGTATGACTCAGTCTTACTTTAAGAAAGAAATGAAAATATATGTCTATACCAAGATTCATATATAGATGTTCATGGCAGATTTATTTTTAATAGTCAAAAACTGGAAATGACCCAAGTGTCCCTCCACAGATAAATGGGTGAACACATTATAGCATACCAATACAATAGACTGCCGCTTGGCAATAAAAAACCATTGATAAATGAAACAACACAGATGACTCTCAATATGTCAGATGAAAGAATACAGACTGATTTATATAATTTCTATAAAATGCAAACTGATCTATCATGACAGAAAGCAGATGAGTAGTTGCCTCTGCCATAGGGGATTGAGAACCATGGGGCAGGAGGACATTTTGGGGTCTGTGTTCATCATCTTGACTACGGTGATGGTTTCTAAGGTGTACACACCTGCCCAAGCTCATCAAATCACACACTTTACATATGTTCAGTTTATTGTATGTTAAGTGAAACCATGAAAACATAAATAAAATGAGAGGAGGGCTTTGCATTCACCTTGGACTACATAATTAACCCTTTCTAAAGGATATAATTAACTTACTGCACCCCAAATTTAATAACTACCACAAGCAGCAACAAGGAAAAGCAACTAAAGCCCAAATCAATGCTTAGATGGTGAAATGACTTGCCCAGACTTCATAGCTGAGAGGCTGGCTCCTAGAGCTGCACTCTGACTTGGAGCTTGCATTAGTTCAAGGTTCTTCACAGGCACCTGTGTCAGGGAAATTACCTGCACTTGGTGACTTGGTGGAGACAGAGGTGGCCATATGCCTCTAACCCTTGGGTCCATTCCTGGGAAAGAACATCAGGGATTGAGAGATCAGGGGCAAGGTCCTTCTGGCTTTTGGCACTGGGACCTTGGACAGATGGTCATCGTGCTGGGTACGGTGAAGGAAGGCTTCCTGTAGGAGGTGATGATTGAGTTCACATGAGCATTGGCTCAGAGTCAGGCTTCACTAAATGCCATTTATGAATATGGTTCCCCAGGGCATTAGAGAGTAGAGTGTGTGCAGCAAGATGGAGGTGGGGCTTCCAGGCAGATGGAGCTGCACCATGGAAGGCAAGAGGGTAGTGGGAAAGCCACTGAAGATTTGGCTTGGCTGTGACCATGGAGTGAGGCAAAGTACAGGATAAGTCTTTTCAAGGCTGGTTGACATCCTCATGAAAGTAAACCTTCTGGAAAACACAGGGACATGAGACAGTTCTGGGATAGGGCAAGAGAGGGGTTAGGGAGTAGGGTGATAGAGGGGTTAGAGGATACCAAAAGCTGCCCCAGCTGAGCAGTTTGGTCTGGAGCATCCCATGGCTGATCTAGAGTCTTGAGATGAATATTTACTAGGTGTCCCTGACCCTCAGCTTTAATCTGTCAAGAAGGAGTGTCCTCTTTGGGTCTCTTTGCCTGCTTGATACAATCAATATATGTAAGTCTCTTCTCTTGCCTCTTTTCTTGCCCAGGATATTATAGATTCTGTGGAAAAAGTCTATAATAGGCCCACCCTTCCACAGAGCCACTGCCCTACCAGCCACGACTGAGAGGTCAGGCAGTGCTAGGCAAGGCCAGGTAGACCCTGAGTCCCAGAAAGTTTCCACCAAAGCCAATGGGAATGGGAATCCCCTCGGCCAGGTGGAGGGAAAAGACTGTTCCTGGTGGTTAGCCATGAAAAAGTCTCATTGTGGGGCCTTTGGGGGAGAATATATTTATTTGATTTCCTGAGCTGACTGAACAGTGCATTGTGCTGCCTGGTTGAGAGGACTCTGTGTGGCCAGGGAAGGATTACAACTCCCTCCCAGGTGTGTGAAATAAAGAGGCTCCATTCAGCTAGGTCTGCACTGCCCATGGGCAGCTCCAGGCCCAGTGCTGTCCCGGGAGACAGCTCAGTTCGCCTCCCTGCCCCCGTCTCTCAGAGGTGCAGGGCCTGGGGTGCATGAGTGTGGAGGGTGGGGACAGTCCTTTCAGACCCATTTCCTGAGGGAACCCTGCTCGCTTTCAGGCAGGGTCCTTGGGGCTCTGCACTTAGTGGGAGAAGCTGGCCAGGAGGCTCAAGGTGGGACACAAGGGGGCCCTTGGGCCCAGGTCCTGCATTTTCCCAGGGCCTCACATTTAGGCTTCTGTTGCTGCTTTTGAAGGGGTACTACCTCCAGCCACAGAGATGGGCAGGAGGAGCCCTTTAGCTAACAGCTTCTAATTCATGTTCATTGCTGGGCCCCATCACCTGGGGACCTCTGAATGAATAGTTAATAATCCCCAGAGTTATTATGTGACTAGCATGATTATGTTTTATTATGTTTAGTGTGAGCGTGTATGTGTTTGTGTGTGTGGGGGTATGTATGTTAATTTGTTTACAAGAAGTGTTTTAAATCGATTTTTGTAACTCTGTATGGCATTTCTTTATTTTTCAGTACTCTGGGATTTTCTGGACCAGTGAGGGGTCTTGGCGGAGGGAGCCTTGTCTTGAGCTCGCCTGGGCACAAGGAGTGGAGACACCCAGGCAGGGTGCCTGAGCCTCCAGCAGCCTGGGGCCCATGGGGGAGATGCATCCTGGCCAGGCATCACCACGAGTAGGCAGGGAGGCAGGGGAAGGGGTCCTTCCTAGAAACTGGCTGGCTTCCCAGATGACTAGGTCCCTGTTAGGGAACATGAAGTTAAGACCTGCTGGGCAGTTCCCTGTCTCTCCTGGGTGCCAGGCTCCTGGGCCAAGCATGGTCTGCCTCCCACTGGACTTGTCACCATCCCCAGCTGCCAGCCCCTGCTACTTAACCCCCAGTTCTTTAATACGCTGTCCTCACACTGCCTGCTGGGCTCCACTTCTGACTTGGAGTGTGAGGGCCTAGGAAACCCAGAGTTCCCACTGCCATCTTAGTGAGAGGCTAGCTCCCTGTCACTATCCTGCCCACAGATTGGCCCTGCTGCTAACTCTAGCTCTGCATCCACCTCACTGAGTGGCTCTAGAAGTCACTGAGGTTTGGTTTTCCCATTTTCAAATGGGGGATTGCCTTGGTTGGTCTTTGAGGACCTTCTCAGTTCAGATTTTCTGTGAACCAGATACAACAGGGGACAGACTGAAAAGTTGACGTGGGCACCTGGTCATCTTGGGATGCTGGCAGCTCTGTGTATCTCAACACTACCTAAAAGGTCCTCTCGTGGGAATTTAATCCATGATTCTGGAGGAGGGTAAAGATATTTGGCCAATTTAGAGCCATGCATCCCTTCCCCTCTTTGAAAAGAACCATAAATGGAGACTGGATGCTGGCACTGGGAGCAAGGGGTGGTGGGACATGATGCTATGGGGGGAGGGAGTTGGGATTGGGCTGCATGGCTTGAGGCCTCAGCTCTGAGGCCTCCTGAGTTGCCAACAATCATAAAAATGGGCTCTGACTTCAATGTACCACAGGAGAGGCCGCCCTCCCAGGGGAATAGGAATGCCATTTGCTCCCCAGCAAGGCCCTCTGATAAGGAGGCATCTCTCTGTGCCAGATGACCCAGCACTTGCTCTTGACCATGATCTTCTTGTACTCACAAGTGGGGAAGGAGTGAGGGAGGTCTGCAAGAGGCCAGATCCCCCAGGTTGGGCCTGGTTTATATGACAGAGGTCTATGCCAGCAGCTGAGCTGAGAGGTGGCATTATCCTGGCCTGATGGCTACCATGACAGAATCTAGAAGGTAGGGCTGCTGGTTGGGGTTGTGTGAAGGAGATGGAGCTTGGGCTTGGAGGATCCTGGGGCTCAGGCAAGGACGGCTGGGCCCGAGACCAGTGGACAGAGAACCAAGGGAAAACACCTGGCTTGCAGCTGGAGCTCATCCAGGTGGGGATGTAGATTTGGAAAATTCATACATAGCAACGATAGCGGAGGTGCAAGAAAAGAACTGAGAGCAAAATCTTGAGGATGTCCATGGTGAAGGAGCTGAGAAGGTAGAGTTGGTGCAGAGAGAAGTGTGTAGCCTCCTAGCAACCAAGAGAGGAGGACACTTCTTTTTTTCTTTTCCATTTCATTGACGCATAACCATTGTACATGTTTATGGGGTACACTGTGATAATTTCATGCATGTTTGCAACGTGAAATGATCCAATCAGGGTAATCAGTATTTTCCTCTCCTTAAACATGTATCATTTCTTTGTGTTGGGAATCTTCAAACTCCTCCCTTCTAGTTTTTCACAGAACATATAATGAATCCCTGTGAACTACGGTCACCTTGCTACGCTGTAGAAGCTAGAACTTATTCTTCCTATCTGGTGATGTTTTGGTACCTGTTACTAGACTTCTCTCTATGCCCCTGTCCGTCCCTACTAAAATATGTTCCTAGTCCAAGTCTCTACAAAAAATCAATCTCCTCTACTTCTATGGAATCTTGTGGAGCACAAAGAACAGGAAAGCTGAGGAAAACAAATTGGATGGCCCTCTGGCGATCATTTTGGTAGACTGTGAGCAAGGGGCACTCTTGACCATGGGAAGGAATTGTCCATGCCCCTGGGAGAGAAACTGAGAAGGTTTTTGCCTCTGGCTTATCCATTGTGTTTCCAGTGGTGAAACATTGATTCTATACTGCTAGCATTTCTCAGCAACAGCTATGTCACCTGAAATGTCTAAAAAGGATTTTGTCTGGATAGGGTCCCTTGAAATGGAGCATGTGCTCTGTCATGTACCATCTAGTCACTTAGTACTGATAGCGAGGTGCTTTGTAAAAGCCCCATACTGTGAGTTAGATCTGGTTTCTGGCTCTGGATCTAGTGCTAACTAACTGGATTATCTTAGCTAGATAATTCAACCGGGGATCTTCATCCATGCATCAACAAGTTCTTACCACCCCTTATTTTGCATTGCTATTCACATTGGACTGCCCTCAACATTACAATACACTTAGTAGCTGCTAAATAAGTACACTAGCTGAGGGGATGGAGAGATGAATGACCAGGTGATAAATACAAATTTTGGAGCCAGTTTGCCAATCCATAAACCAAGAGATCCAAAGTCAAACTTTCCTAAGTTTCCTTCCACCTCAAATCATCTATAGCTACACTTTTTTGATTACAAGCAGAATTCTTCCAAAGTTGCTTAGAATCACACCTGGGCCAGTTAGGCTTTTGTAGATTGTTCTAGTTAATATCTTTGGTGGTAAAGACTGGCCTGTTTATTATCATATCTCCACAGCCTCTCCTCTATGATCAATAATAGGATTTTAGAAGATCAATACTAAGCATTCATTGAATGAAAAAGAAATAATTTCCAATTGCACTCAGATTTTCTAGAGACACATTTAAAGGATATGTAACATACGCTTTTCATGGTAGACAACAGGCCACAGTGGTTGTCAACTGCTCGAAGATTATCCCTGATGATAGAACAGGATGTGTTCCCGTGGCCAGTTTCTGGTATGACATCTACATGTGGCTTTGCAGTTCTGGGTTGAACCATGTCCTCACATCTGTCAGCCCATCAACACAGCACTAGGAAGTATCAAGTCAGGGCCCTGTAAGAGAGAAGCTGACAATTTGGAAAATGCCCAGGGACCAGTGGCGAGGATGGTGAAGGATCTGGAAACATCATCAAGGAAGAACGGTTATTAGAATCAAGGGTATTATTGGCCAGAGGAGGGAGACAGGATGGCTGCTGCTGCATATTTTAGAGTTGTAACAAGGGTGTTATCCAAGTTCACTTGGGCTAGAATTTAGATTTTTTTCCCCCCTGCATGGGCCTCCTGAGAACAGACCTGCCACTGGTGGATGTAAGTTAAAGAGAGGTTAATTCCAGCTCAGTCTAAGAATTTAAGATTGTTTTCCAACTCAGTTATAAGAACATACAATCAGCTGCCCAGTACAGAAGAATGGCCAGCACCAGGGCTGGAGGAAAGGAGCTGGGTATATTAGTCTGGGTGCTCAAACAAGGTGACCGTTCGGGTCTCTTTCAATGCAGAGATTACAGAATTCTAAATAACCGAGCACACCGATAGAAAGGCAAAGTGCCTTGCTTTGTCAATTTAGAAACTGCCTGCTGATCTTCACTGTGGTTCATCTAATTCCTGGCTGGTCTCCTCTAAACACATTTTTCTATTCTGCGGTTTTGGCCTACCAGCTGAAATGACTATAAGCCTCTCTCCTCTCTGTCTGAAAAAAGAGATTTTTTTCCCTTTTCCTAATAAAGAGCTTAGAAGATCTCTGGGAGACTGTATCCAAGAACAAAAATTCTATAAGAAATAAAAACAAACAAACAATAAACATTCAAACAAAAATTATATGACAGTGAAGGCCAAACTCCCAGAATTCAGTTTGGCTCTCCAGAAAATAGAGCTTTTTCTGCCTTTAGGATCTCTTCAGGTACAATGAATTTGCCTGACTCAAGAAATTTGGGCACACTAATTTCAAGTCTGAGAATAGGAAGGTGGGAGTCCTCCAAACTCCAGGCCCTAGAAGGTAGATGGAGAGGCAGAAACATGGTCTCCATGACAACAGAGCGCTCTAAGCATAACAACCTCTCTTCCACCTGGGGCCAAGTCTTCCAACAGCCACTGGGCCTGGGTTTGCAAGTCTGGAGCCACCTATCTGGTGGTTGGTGACGTCAGTGGAGCCTCTGATTGATTTTCTTGGAATTATTCAGAGAGTGTGGCCCATAAAATAGAAATTAATGTATCAGCTGCAAGGCTTAAAATAAGAACTGATTCACAACCACTTTATTTGTGACAACATCACTGTGAACCAGAAGTGGCCCTCGGCTTCCCCAACCAGGGCTCAATTGGGTTTTCTTTTCATAGTGGCATGAGCTGTCAGAGCCAGAAGGGCTCTTTGGGACTGGCCAAACCCCTCATTTTACAGATGAGGTTTCGTTTGAAGCTCAGTTCCAAGAGCGCTTGGCGGGCAACAGGAAAGTGTTAACATTTTCCAGAAACAGCCCTCGCTCACCGCTGAAGGCTGCTTTAACATGAAAGTCCACGTCTTGTTTCAATTAGCTCTGGTGCAATGGGTTCCATGACTGGGAAAGGGGTGAGCGAGGCGGAGGAAGTGATGTCACCAGAGACCCCAGGTAAAATGCACAGGACAAGACGGCAGTCGCCAGATGAGCCCTCCCTCGCTTAGTCGGTGGCGTTGGAGGGAGAAGTGGGGCTCCGTCTTCTGCAGCAGCTGGTTCTAGGTGGCAGCAACGGTACCTGGGGCCATTACAGGAGAGACACCTCAGTGACGCCACTCGGGAGACGCAAGCATCCATCCACCTCTCTAGCACGTTAGGTCCAAACACAAGGGTGCCGCCTACTGGCCATGGGAATCAAGGGCGCCCCCTGTATGGATCTACGGGGGACAAAGCAACTATCTAGCGGCATTCGTTGGCTCTGTTTACCAGGGGCTTGGGTAGTTTGAAGAGGAACCTTCTCTCCAGCCGCAATCCCCAAACCCACTCACTCCACCGCCACTGGCTCCTCCACCTGCTGCATCTCGTCGGGAAAATGGAATCCACCACAAGGAATGGATGTCACAGAGGAAGGCTCAAATTCCCTGTGATCATCCGCTCTCTGTAAAACCACACAAGACCCTGCCCCATAGGTTTCTTTTCTGTGTGACTATGGTGTGTGTTGGGGGCAGAGAGGAGGAAATGAAAGGGACTGTGCTGACAATTGCAGGTCTGTTCAGAAGCCCAGAGGAAAAAGTTAGCACAGACTAAGTAGGAGAAAGAATATTTCAGGGTTTCCAAGAATACTTAAATAATTGCTGCTATTCCAGCCCTCAGATTGGCGGTTTGTTTGAGTAATAACTCTGGCATGAGTCCTTTATACCACACGTTGTCCCAGAGGCCAGGCTGGCTCTACCATGTCTGCAAGGGCTATCCCAAGGGTGCATGGGGTTCTGGGGCACTCCACGGTGATGCAAAGGAACAAAAAGTTGGGCCATAAGGCAAGGAAGTGGAGGTGGCATTTCACTCTTGAGGGACATGTTGGTGGGCTCACAAGCTCAGAATTTCAGAGCCACAAAAGTTTTCCATGAGATCTTTTCAGAGGCATAAATTTTCTATCGCGCGAATGCCTGACCTGTCTTATTACTCCATCAGATCTCAGTGCAGATAAAGAGGCTACAATGTCATTATTTGGGGGTACTCTCACCTTGCATTAAATTTTGCTGGTCTGAGCTAGATGCTGATTGCTTGTGAGATACCATTGTATCTGCAGAGGGGCTGAGTGTGCATTGTCTTTGCATGTGAGGTTTGGTTATGATTGCTGTTGTAGCCGTGATTCACCCAGGTACCCCTTCCTGACACATGCCAGGATGTCAGCTCCTGGAGAAGGGAGGGTCTTTTCTGAGGCTCCCAGAAGTGCAAAAGTTGCAGGAATTGGATCCTCCAGGCCAAGTTCTAGTCCTGACTCTGCCATTAAGTGGCTTTGTGCCCTTGTGCAAGTCACTAATACCAACAAAAAAGGTAAGAGCGGGATTCAGTCTGTGTCTTCAGGCTGCAGGTCATGACTCGTTAGCTAGTGGTCATGAAATCAATTCAGGTGCAGTTAATACTGAGGGATCCTGCAAACAGCCGGCAGGCAGCTTGGCCCAGTGAAATTCGATGCAAAGCAAGAATGTCTCCAAGTACTAAGGCCATTTGTAGCATCTTGCAACTCTTACCCAATGTAGGACCCTTTCTTGGTTTAAGCACCTGCACAGGTAGGATGATTATTAATAGAAAAGATGGTTCCTTTGTGATAAAGCAGCAACAATGACGATGATGATGACAACGACGATGATGATAATGAGCATTTAGGAGCTGGCAATATAGCAAATATGAGACCTCATTTAATCCTCATGACAACCCTTTTGTATAGGGTTTGTATACAATTGTATAGGTACATTGTATAGGTATTGTAAGCAGCCTGTTTTGTAAATAAAGAGACTGAGGCTCAGAAATATTAGGTACAGCCCCAAATTCCATAGTCAGAATTTGAATCTGGGCATGGCTCACCCCAGAGCCCACACTTGGAAATTCTACACACCACTGTCCCTCTCTTTCTGGATTGCATTTTCTTAAGAAGTCCTTCCTGTCTGCTCCTAGTGGTGTGACTACCTTTGTGTCATCCCATCACCTTATGTATAGTCCAGCAACTGCTTCTAACAAGTGGAATGTGCCTAGGGGATGGGGTGTCACTTCTGAGATTGGGTTACAGAAGTCTGACTATGCCTTCAGATGACCAGAACCCCAGAAAACACCCTTACCACAGTCTCATGAGCGATGCAGGAGCAGAGGCACCAGCTAAACTGTACTCCTGACTCAAAGAAATGATGAGTTAATAAATATTTAAGCCACTAAGTTTTGGGGTAATTTGTTACCCAGCAGTAGATAGCTGCTACATTCCTGGTATTCTCCACCCTACTGTTACACTTTTGAGAAAGAGAATACTTCACTCACTCTCCATCTGTGCCCTCTTGGAATGTTTTCTTTTCCAGTTTCTTAACAGTCTCTCAAGGACAGTGGATAGTTTCTGGAAAACTTGAGTGTTTCAACATCCTTCTTAGGTGGACACCAAAGTGGCACCTGGTTGTAGTGAGACTGTCACCTCTCTCCGGCTTTGCCATTCCTGCACGAAGACCACTCCTCTGCTTACCAGCTGTGTGACTTTGGGTAAGTTACTAATCTCTGGGCTTCCATTTCCTCATTTGTAAGATGGGGAGAATGTAGTCCCTCTCTTTCTAGGGTCATTGTGGTGATTAAATGAGATGATACATGCTAAGTGCTTAGAACAGTGCTGAGCATATAGTGGGTGCTTAAGCAGGGCAGCTGCATGTACTTTGGGAGTATTTAGCACCACTCGGTTCTGTTTAAACTGCTACAACAAATGCACAAAGACAGCTGGGGTTACAGAAGAGGTACGGGGTATTCCTTATATGCCGGTTTTTATTCTGCAAAAAACTCCACAAATCCTTACCCATCTCCTAAGGCTATTTTTCCAGTACAGCAGCTAAAACTAAGGGTTCTAACAGGTGAAAGCAGCAGCTGACTCATCCTGAGTGCGAGCAGGGAAGAGGTGCTCTGTGAGGAGTACAACTTTCCTGTTCCGTGTAACTCCTGAAATGCCTACCAAACCCTGCGGGTCTCAGCAGCTCCTTTCTTGATGTGGAGAGCTTTGATTTGCTTTGAAACACAATAGACGAAACACAAGCATGATGTGCCACCAACATGCCCTAAAGGCTCCATGTTCCCGGCAGTGCCTGGGGCTTGTGGGCTCTGGCCCCTGCTGGCCCTTCCTGAAGGGCCTGGGACTGCCAGGGAGGGAGTCATGAATCCCGACAGAGGGAGACCCTCCATCCACCCACTGATCAGGACAGTGGTGTGGTTCACCCAGAAGGGTTCTCCTGGAACCCTCGTGCTCTGTCACTGCAAATGGACAAAAATAAAAATAAAACCAGGATGGAGGCAGGTGTGGGTTTTTTTGTTTGTTTGTTTGTTTGTTTTTGTAGTAAACTATGTCTGGCAGTGAATCAAGGAGTTGTGTTTTGAGCTGATGAGAAGTGGGCAGCAATGGGGGCAGAGAAGTTTCCAAATCAGCTCTCAGGGGCTCCAGGTGAGGTGGGCTCCAGCACTGACTAACCTTGGGACCTCTTTCTGAGGTGTCCATTTCCTCATCTACAAAGCACAAATGAATAAACCACTTTGCAAATGAAAATTCAAATATAATTGGCCTTCTTATTCTTTCCCAGTAAAGGAAAATAGCTCTCAGCTCTCCATCCTCACTGTTCCAACAGGAAGTCCGTATTTTGTCTTCCATGGGGCTCCTCTCAGTCTGCAGAATGGTTCAAGGCAGTAGGGTTTCTGAAGTCAAGATAGAGCCAGGGAGTCAGTCCAATTCTATTTCATCCTGCTATGGTTTGCATGTCCACAGTAAAACTCACATTGCAATTTGACCCCCGTTGTGAGGTATGAGAGGGTGGAAACAATCTGACTATGGTATTAAAGGTGAAACCTTTGGGAGGTGATCAAGGTTGAATGAGGCCTTAGAGTGGGGTCCTGATCCAAAGGAATTTTGGTTTAGAAGAAAGGAAAAAGAGACATGAGCAAGGACACCCAGTCCCTTACCATGTAATGCCCTGTACTACTGTGGAACTCTGCAGACTCCCCATCAGCAAGAACCACCTCACCAGTTGTGGCTACCCAACATGGAACTTCCCAGCCTTTAGAACTGAGGGCTGTAAAACCTCTTTTTCATTATGAATGATCCAATCTGTAGTATTTAGTTACAGCAACAGAAAGCAGACTGAAACACAGCCAGAGAAATGGGTGGCCTCCTCTTTGCTGCTATATCACAACTGTGGTGCTGGCAGGGTGGACCTTGGCCTTTTAGGGGAGGAAAATCTCTCTGCTCACATTTAAGCTCAACCAAATCTCCCCAAGTCCCAGTTCTTTCAGTTTTACCAGTGGCCCCTCCCATGAGCTGTGGGAATCACTGTCTTTCTCTCCCTGGAGACCCTCACATGGGGCTCAGCACCCTTGCCCTTCTGACTCTTGACACAGGCAGTGTTTCCAGGGCAAAAGGGTTATGGAGCCCTGGGCTTAGTAATCTGGTTGCTTCCACTACATGATCCCCTGTACATCACACAATGTGTGCGTCTATTTCTCCCAAGTGTGGCCAAGTTCAATGCCTCTATTGCTAGAATAGAAGCACACAGAGACTAAATCTCCTGTGGAGGCCTCCCATGGGGGTCATGACCCCTTGTCTCCCTACAGTCACGGTGAAGTTTCCCTGGGTCATTCTTGTTTCTCAGGTTGTACTTACAATAGACACATGACCTGGTTATAGTCAAAGTGGCTTGGAGCTTAAGGTCCCTCTCACTTTTGGGAACACCCCAGATTAGATATCTGCCACTTTCTGATACTAGGAGAAGCTCTAGAAGCTTCTGTTTTTGATTGTTACTTTTCTAATCACGACTCAATGATAGCTTCCCACTATGTCCCAAATTCTTTCTTTTAATTGCCGTGCTGGGATTGAACCCAGGGATAGCTTACCACTGACCTCCATTCCCAGCCCTTTCCACATTTTTAATTTTGAGACAGGGTCTCACTGTGTGTTGCTGAGGGCCTTACTAAGTGGCTGGGGCTGACCTCAAATTTGTGATCCTACCCACTCAGTCTCCTGAGCTGCTGTGATTACAGGTGTGCACCACTGCATCCAGCCCCTGTCAGATTCTTGGTACCTTGATATCTCCCTCTCTCTGTCTGATGTAGACATTTCTCCCTTTTCCCTACCCTTTGCTTCTGCTGCTTACAGTCCCTGGTTTTAGGAAGGAATTCCCTATTTCTTCAGGGTGTACATTCCAGACTGCAGTAAACTCTCTGGAAAAGGTTTTAATCTAAATAATGCAGAATACAGCAGCGATGCTCATTCCCAAGGTTTCAATTGTTACCTTCCATCAGGTCACATGATGGGATACCCCAAATTACTTGAGTCATATAAGGAAAAGAGGATCATGGGGATGGGTGTAGAATCTCATTGCTGGGCCTCAAGACAGTGGCCCCAGAGTCCTCTTGCATATTTGGAAACCTCTGCATGGCAGAGGGGTGGCACCACAAGGGTGACCTCTGAGTGTGAGCCCAGACTGCTTACAGATAATTTTCTCCAGTCTGTAACTTGCCTATTCATTTTCTGAAAAGTATCTTTGTATAAGCAGAAGCTTTTAATTTTAATAAACCCAATTCATCTTTTTTTTCTCTTGCGGTTATTTGCTTTTTATGTCCTCTGTCTTACTCTTGAATCATGAATATATTCTCCTATATTT
>PVHX01012336.1:0-59745 GCA_004024805.1 Geosciurus inauris
AACAAGCCATTTGCGCATGCGCCCATTGTTACCAGGCAAGAGTTCCTATGAGGACCCTATGGCTGAGCGATACGTAGCCTGGAGTGATTGGTTGTGTGAGTGTATATAAGTTGGAGCATTTCCTGCTTCGGGGCCTTTTTCCTGTATCCTAAGAAGTGTTTAGAGACCCATTAAAGTCCTGCAAGAAGAACCTGGTGTGCTGTGTCTTCCTGCGGGCAGGGGACGCGGCACAGAGGCAACGGTCCTTTGGAGAACTCTTGGTGTTAAGGTGCCATTGAGACTGACCACTTTTATGGTGACATCCTCTTCAAACAGAAATTCCTTGCTATCAAGGACTTTCATTAGTTCATAATCCTGGGTTCAAATGCCTACTGCCCACAGGTAGTAGGCATTATATATAGGTAAATATATATATAGGTAAAAGAGAATTATATATAGGCAAAAGCTGAAAAGACCTAAGTGGGCTGCTTTTACCCTCAGATTCAACTCTATTTAGCTTAAAGAAGCATTATTGCAATAAATTGTTGTGATGTTTAGACCTATATAATATACATGCTGAGCTTGCTCATGGTTGGTCTTCCTCCACCAGAGGCAGGCTGAACCAGTGTGACCTGGCTTTTTATCTACTTTTGTGTCTGTCTGTCTTTTCATAATTCTCTAATTGACAGATTCTTGTAGCCCTGAATAAACTTATGTACGATGTAACATTCATCTGTTCCCCACTCCTCCTTTTCAGCAATATTGGTATAGAACTGATTTGACCTCTATTTTAGGTGTGCTAATATCCAACTGCTTCTGAAAAAAAGCCCTTAGTTTCCTCCAGCATTCCTTTGCCTTATTCTTGACAAGATCTCCATTCCCTGATTGGATGTTATTGTCCATGTCATACACTTCCAACAAGGATGCTAATTCATTGATTTTGAGCTAACCATTATTCAGATTCCTAATCTTACTTATCACATGAGTCTTGGACCCCTCAATGGAGATTGTGAGAGTTTATTCAGTTTCTATAATAGCTTATAAATACATGTGTCTTCAGTTCTTGGATCTGGTTCCTTATTCCAAATCCTTTCTTTCAACATCAAATACTGGTTGTTCTTGGTTTGAACATTCTCGTTGTAACTCATGACAGGCCACGATGCAATGCAATTCCTAATAACTGGACTTGGCTTGCCTAGAATATCAAGAACTTTGAGATTTTCATCTATTTACCATCATAGGCTGAAATTCAAAGAGCTATAATATGGTTGCCAGTCTTCAAAAGCTTAAGTTGGCGGGGAACACAAATTATTCACAAATTATCAGTTGCTCTGAAGGATGTGTGTCCTGTAGCAGGGCAAAGAAGCCCTGAGAAAGAAAATGGAAGAAACCCAAATCAGGGCAACTTGAGCTGAGTCAAGAGGAAAAAAAGAGTTTGTTACTTTGAAGAAGTGAATAAACAAAAGCACATGTAGAGAGAATAGTGAGCCCCAGGAAGTGGGCAAGGGAAGTTTTATGGGAGGAAGGAAGAGTGAAGGGAGATAAAAAAGTAACAGAGACTAGTAACAACTGGTTAAGTCACAAAAGGCAGATATCAGGGACTGGGTCCCCAGCCACACAGAGTTTAGCCTGGGCTCAGGGACACATAGTGACTTTGTAGTCTAGCAGACTTTAGGTCACAGGGAGGAATCTTGAGGCTCATTCCACAAGTAATCCAGAAAGATTAAATGTCATACAGTATGTGAGATACTCCAATCTGACCCTAGACCCCATATCACAGGGACATCCAATGACAAGACTTATACAGATTCCCTGGGTCTTAAGTTCTCTTGGTTAATTGTTTGTTGTGTTTTCTAAACATGTCTTAATCTTCCCCCCATTTATCCTTACTATCAGGCTCCCAAAGACCTAAACATAGAGCCCTGTCCTGCTTCTGTGATTTCCCCAAAACTTCTCTCTGAAAGCTACTAGTTGGTTTTGGATATTGAAGATACCCAGATGAGTAAGCAGTGGGATCACATTCCACAGTTCTGAGTGCCCCTCAAACTACTATAGAAGAAAGAATTAACAGAGCAGCTAGAAACTACTATCTTTAGAAAGGCTTACTTGCAAAATGGCCTTTGGCTGGAGTCTCAAAACTTGGGTTACTCAAGTTTCTATCATTCCCAGAATATCACAGAGTGGCTCACTGTGCCTGAAGCATTGTATAAACAATACTATTTACTCTAAACATCTATTTTCCTTCTGAAAGCCTGCAATTATACTATATTGTAGGCAAAAAGTGTCTACTTAACTAGCACCCAATAAATAACCCTGAATACTAAGTTTCAAACAAACTTCCTTGGTATACCACATAATATGTGTGTTTTCGCAGTTTCTGAGTAGAGGAATTAAGCACATTCTTTATGACTCTATTAGAAGTGGACCCTTGGAAGCTTGCACCTGGCTTCTTCCAGACTCCATCTCACTTTTTTTTAATGTTTGCTGATTTGCTTTGTATCCTTTCAATGTGCTAAACCATAGCTATGAGTACTACCATATCCTGAGTCCAGTGGTGAGTCCACCTACTGATTCATGAAATCTGGGGATATACTCGGGGATGCTCATCATGGGTAACATACAGTGTAACAACTATAAGTGTTGTAAAAATTAAATGAGATATTGCCTACAAAGTAATCAGCATGCAGAGGCATATACCAGGTGTTTCATAAAATGCCTGTTCCTTCTCCCTCTCTTTAATGTTTCTAAACAATTTAAATTTTCCTCTCATTGCTTCTTATTACTGATTTCTTCATTAGCAAATGCTTACCATTATCATGGTCTCTCCATAGCAATTTGCAAGATATAGGTGACCACAGTGAATCAGATTCTCTTTCCTGACCTCATAGTCCAGTGTCTGATGTTATCTGTCCCTATTTCTTTTGTGTGGGGGCTGGCTCCAGACATCAGGCAAGGAAGTCCTACTTGTCCTTAGGAAGTATACCTGAGCTCCTGATTCTTTAAGGACAAACCTCTGGCCAGACCAGTTTCCTAGAGTCGTTCCTAAAGAAGAAGAGTTCATGCCTGTAATCCCAGTTACTCAGGAGGTTAAGGCAGAAGGATCACAAGTTTGAGGTTACCCAGGACACCGTAGTGAGACTGTATCTCTAAAACACATGCATACATAAATGTGTCTATTGGCAAGCCTCTACTTATAAAATGAAGAATTTGCCTAGGTTTATAGTCTGGAATGAGAATTCCTTCAAAAATCTCATCTCATAGTCTAGAGCAGCAACATCATAAAAGAGCAGCTTCAAACAGAACCAGCCTATGGGACCTCAAACCAGCAGACAGAAAGCAGAGGTTCCTCATGGCTTGACTCATGTTCCACATTCATAATAGAGTCTTGAATTACCAGAGGGAAGATTTCACAATTTCAAGTGCAGCTTGAAGTTCATCCCAGTGACTAGAACTCAGAACAAAATCCTGGAGTCTTGATCCCTAGGGCTTAATTTCAGAAACCAGAGCAGACACACCAGGTGCTCTGATCCCCATCCTTCAGTCAGGATCTCAGAGAACTGACCCAGAGACAGATGACCTGAACCCAGACTTTCAGGATAGGCACCAGAGCTTATACCTACAAACCAGAGTTCAAAGCAAAAGTTTTAGTCAAGGTCCTGAGGCCAGCCCAGAGTGTAGATCCCAGAACATAGAGACCAAAGTCTGCATCTAGAACCTATAGTCCATATAGTATCCTGAAAAGGGAAATGACATATAGTGGGGATAGGATCAGAGCTGCCATCTGCATAACACCCAGTCCTGTGAGAGTCAAGAGATCTGGGTGTGGAGCCAGTCCCTAAAATGCCAAGGTCTGCCATCCTTCATAGATAACTGTCTGTGAATATGTGCACACTTGTGTGTACAGTTGGTGTGCAAGAGAATGAGTGTGCATTTGTGGGTCTCTGTATTTTCCTCTATTGGAGACAAGAATCTTGACATGGCTAACCAGTCAAACATGCTCATGGTAACTCTGCAATGAACTAGCAAAATAGTTGACAAGGAAGGATTGTGCTGCACTAAAGCAGACAGCCACCTAGCGCTGTGCTGGAGGCCCCAGGGAATACTCTTAACAGTTTAGTACCTCCTAGAAAGAGTTGTTTATTAATCTGGGGTTGAAGGTCAGGTCCAGACTACCCCTTTTTGCAAGGTTGGTTGCTAAGCCCAGCCTCTTCCCTTGCTCTGAGGCATCTGCCAGTCCCAGGAAGGCCAGCTTCCTTGTGGCTGAAACCCTGCTATGCAGAAGCCCCACAGTAAGTCATTTATGTTGATCTGAGTTCCTTGAGCAAGAGTCTAGGGGCTCAACTTGACTCTAGAGACCTAGAGGAGGCTTTCTAGGGGTAGGGGGAAAGGCACAGCAGACAAATCATGTTGGGGTGTCTCTGTTTTTACAGGACCACCACACCAGGGAGTTTCCTTAATTACCTATTGCAAAGGAGACTGCTTATTTTCAGAACAACTGGAAAAAAGCTTTGGAGGACTGAGATTTGGAAAAATGGGAGAGGGGGTTTGAGGGAGGTTGTATAATTGCCAGAGGTTCTGACTCACAAAATACAGAGAAAATATGACAGGAATTAAAGAGAGATCTAGCACTCTAGTTGGGCAAAAGTATTGGAAAGTTTCTAGGGAAAATGCTCTAGTGAGATGTCTTGTGGGAAATAAAACACCAATCAGAAGCAGACTCAAGTTATTTCTGGGGTGGGCTGATGACTGGCAGATGACTTGATCATCCTCTCTGGATCACAACCTGCAGCTTAGTGCCTGGAACTGCATAAATGAGAGTTAACCAGCCCTGGAGGGAACTCATCTGCACAGATATAAAACTGTGGATTGGGTTGCAGATGGGCACAAAGGGAGGTGGGGAGACAGAGGGAGCTTCTGCAGACACCTGGTTCTCCAGCCTTCCTATCTCTTAAGCCAGCAGGCCTGAGGGAGTGCAGGTATGTGTTGGTTTTGCTCTCACTGCCACAGGAACCACATTTCCAGCCTTCTAACAGCAACACCAGAGGCCTGGACTCTGGTGGTGCCCTCAAAGCCCCTGCTATATGTCACTGTACTGACTTTTGTTAAAATACTAATCACACAATATCACAAGGAAGATTCCTTTTCTGCATACTCAATCTAGAGGCCAAGAAGGCATTTCCATTTATATTTTGCCTGTGCCCAAATTTCAGGACAGAGGGCATGTGTGACAACTATGTGCTGGTTAACTGAACAAGATAATCCTTCTTAATTTTCTCACAGTAAGGGGAATACCATATTCCTGTTTCCACCCTTTCTTCTCCTTCTGAGTCTGGTGACATCAGAAACTGAAGGCCAAAAGACCTGCCCTGTGATGGCCTGTATTCCTTTAGGCATGAATGGTTTTCCAAGCAAGATGGATGTGATGGAGCCGAGGGAGAAAAGGGAGAACCAAGTACATATTGGCTCTTCCAACTGTGTGACTCTTTATCTTCCAGTGAAAACTGCCTGGAGATATGGGAGGAATGTCCTATCTAGGCAGATTGTTTTTCTCTGCTATGTAACAGAGATGCATCACCTGTCCTCTGCCATTCTAGACCTCCACCCATCAGTTGTGACATGTGTTTGTCTTGCCTGTCCAGTAAAGCATCCTTCAGGGAAGCCTGTCTCATAGAACACAGGAGGATTATTTCTTCTCTGAGTCATTGGAAGCAGTGACTCAGACAGTTGGCCCTGGGTCAACAACTCCTTTCTCTGGGAAGGGATTAAGCATCAAGTTCTTGGGAAAACAGCAAAAACACAGATAACAAGTCATGTTTTCCTTATCTTCCATCAAGTCAAGGGCTCAGAGGCTTGCAGGGCCCCCATGGAAAGTTAGGGCCTGCAGGCCTGCAGGAACCCCCTGGATCAAAAGAAGCAGTGGGTGAAAAGGGAGACCCTGGACAATGTCCAGGTAAGATCCTTCTGGAAAAGCCTGAGTGGAATGTGCTCAGGGTTCTGGAACCCAGAGTATCAGGTAGGAGGTTCCCTTTTCCTGATGCTTTATGGAAAGAGGCCTAACTCTGCTTCTTGGCACAAGGCCCTCAGCCCTCTCTAGGTTACTTCAAGCCTCAAGGGATTTCCAGCAATGCCTAAGTATAGATTTACTAAACTCTCAGGGCCATTCCCCCACTAAGCATACCGTGGGCCCAGAGATATACAGTAGGACATCTGAGTATGGGCCAAGAGAATATGTCCATGGCATGGCAGTTACATTTTCTTCAAAAGAAAATATTAAAGCCAAAACTCTGTGGGTTCAAAACACAACCATTTATTTAAATACAATTTTGTGGGTCAGCCACAAAAATTCTGGTTTTAGCTGAGTTCAGTCTGTGGTCAACTGATGGATGGCCGGTGGTTTTATTCATATGTGGGTGTCAGCTGCAGTGAGGAGATTAATTGAGCCATGGGCCTCTTATCTGACAGGCCAGCCAGGGCTTGTTCAAACTGCAGAAGTTGTAAGATTCCCAATCACAGAAAGAACAGAAGCTTTAAGGCCTCCTGAAGTTCAGAACACATAACATTATCATTTTTGCCATACTGTATTGGTCCTAACAAGTCCCAAGCCCAATCTAATTTCAAGGAGTGTGAAAACAGTCTCCATTTTTTTCATGAGAGAAGCTGCTATTTTTGCTATCTATGACACACAACTTGCCTCAGGCTCTCCTCACTCAGATAATGAACAACACACACACACACACTATATATATATATTTGAAAAAGGTACCTACACCCTTATATGCACATTTCTAGGACCCCTTCTCAATAATGCTCCTTCGCTCTATTTTAATTGTCTAGAATGTGATGCTAGCAGAGCTACTTTCAAAAGAGCAGTTCGTAAATCAGAAATGGAAGGCATCAAAAAGTGTAAGTTCTCTCTCTTGTTCTTCAAGCAGCTAAAAGTTAGGGAATGGTGAAGATCAGTGAATATTTATTGAATACATATAATTTTCTAGAACTTGGATAGACACTTCTTTTTTTATTCTGATCTCATGAAATCCTCACAACCCCCTGAGGTCAAATGGAAGCAAAAGGAAGTTAAGTTGCTTGTTTAAATGCACACAGAGCTCATAAGTGGTAGAAGTGGTTTATAAATGAAATCAGTCTGACTTCAGACACCCTAACCTATACTTTGATCTTTTCTCAGTGAAAACGATATCTATGCCCCTTTGTTATGCTGGTGTCTAGACCTGACAATGGGACCAAACTTGTTTTTACTGACCTGGGCCAAATATTCTTAGACATTTCTATTTAATCTCGAGTTAACAGTATAGTAGAATTCAGAATTCCAAGTTATATGTGTTCTAGACTTCTGATCCAAAAGGACAAAGGATCTGTGCCAGTCTCTCCCTTCACTTTAAGGCTGCCAGCTTTAACAAAAGACAAGATACCAGTTAAATTTGAATTTGAGGTAAAAAAGCAAAATTTTTGGTATTAAGTATATTCTAAAAATTGCATGGGAGTTTGCATGAATGAAAAATTTATCATTTATCTGAAATTCAAATTTAACTGCATTTAACTATTTTATCTGACAAGTCTACTCTGGAAAACTTTACCCCAAGACATATAGTAGGCAGGGTTTAAAGACAAGCCAGTGATACCTACTTTTTCACATTTTAGTGCTGTTGTTTTCTGTGATCAAAAAAATTGGAAACAAGTTCATCTGCAACAGTAGTGAAACAAGGAACTTTGACAGTGTGAAGGTCCTGTGTACCCAATTCCAGGCCTCCATGGCCACTCCCCTGAATGCTGAAGAGAATCAGGCCATCCAGAGTTTGGTCAAAGACTCCGCCTTTCTAGGCATGACAGATAAGGAGAAAGAAGGCCAGTTTGTGGATATGACAGGATGGAGAGTGAGCTACCCAACTGGAACAGGGGTGAGCCCAACAATGCTGGCACTGGGGAACTGTGTGTGCAGATGCTGTTGGATGGCACATGGAACGATGTCTACTGCTCCTCCTCCTTTTTGACAGTCTGCGAGTTCTCTGCCTGAGGCAATGTGCCCCTCAGCTCCCTTCCTGCCTTTACTGTACCCCAAAGACCTACAGTCTGCTCTGAAGATGGAGATATCAGTTTCCCCACACCTAATATTGAGTTGCTCCTTTTTTGGAGCATTGGAGAAAATGAGAAGGGATTGAGTGATGGGATGTGGAGGGGAGAAAGGAGAAGAGGCTGTTCATGGTGCCACATAGGTTTCTGGTTCAGTCCAAATCACTAATGATCACTAACAACAATGACTCAACAATAACAACAGTGACAGTTTTAGGGGTAGCAGGGTGACATTAATAATATATTTTCAATGTTTACTTTGAGCCAAATGCTACATTTTAGTATCTTGTAATGATTATCTAATTTAATTAAGTGATGTCAGTTCTCTGTATTTACTTGTTAAAGTACAAAAATAAAATGAGTTCACTTTTCCATTTACTGCAAACATGTGTTCTGTTGTGCTCTTTTCTCTCTGAGTAGAGGGCTTCCAGGCTAATGAATCCCCACACTAGCCTCTCCCATGGCTTCTCAGCCAGTCTTAAATATCAAGACAACCTATCATGTAGCTTTATCTCTGAATTCTAGTTCCTTTTAAATGAGATATCAAACTAGGTAAAGAACATAAAGCTCAAGGGAGCAGATTCATGAGCTCTCATACACATGCACACCCATGTAGCCATCTTCTAGGTAAAGCTACAGGACAACTTTAATACCCGACAAACCCCTTTATGATGCCTCTTAGTTGATATTCTCAAAGGTAAATACCTTTTCTGACCCCTATCATTATACATTAATTTTATCTGTTATGATACAGAGGCAAACATCCTGTATATTGTTTTATATCTTGCTCTTTATTCACTTTAAAGTTTAGCTGTGGTATTCATTTACACTGTTACATGCAACAGTAGTTTGTTTTCATTGCTATGCTGAATTGTATTATATTAATGTACCTCAGTTTACCCCTTTTATTATTAATGGACACTTGGTTTATAAATTCTGGCCGTTAAGAAAAAACCCTCAAAAGCCTTTCTCAGTGTCTTTTAGTAGACATGGCATATTAATTTCTTGGCTATCTACTCAGGGAAGTATCAGCAGGTCACAGGGAAAGCATGTATTTGGCTTCAGTAGATACTACTAGTTTTTCAAAGTGATCACACAAACTTACACTCCCATCAGCAAAGTGTGCCAGTCCTGGGTACTCCACATCCTTGTGAAGAGTTGACACTTTCAATCCTTGCAATTTCAGCCTTTCTTATGAATGCAAAGTTTTACATGTTTGAATCTATTTTCCCAACATATCATAATGTTGAACAATTTTCATATGCTAATCAGATACTTGGATATCTTCTCAGGTGAGATACCTATTAGTCATTAGTGTTTTGTTTAGACATTTTAAAAAATTATAAGTTATTTTATATTCAAAATATAATTTTTGTTTACATATATCATACATATTTTTTCAGTATTTTACTTACTTCTAGTGTTGACTTTCAATGAAAATAATTTCTTGGTTTAGGAAAATCTCATTTACTCATATTTTCTTTCAAAGTTGTGTTTTTTGTGCTTAATTTAAGAAATCATTGCTTTTTCCCCAAATCATAAAGTCTCCTATACCTTTTTGTTGAAAGCTATCTTACTAAACCTTTACCCATCCCTAGTCCATACCTACTTGATACAGCACTAATTTGTTTGAAAACTATTTTTCCTCCCTTAACTGAAGTGGTACATTTTTGCACATCAGCTGACTATTTATATGTGGGTCTATTTCTGGACTTTCTATTCTATTCTTCTGATATGTGTGTTGATTCTTGGGCCAAATACCACACTCTCTTAATTACTGTGCCTGTGTTGTAGGAATTGACAACTGGCTTTGGAAGCCTCCCAGCTTTTTTCTTCTTTTAGCTAAAGGATTGTGAGATAATGTTTGAGTCAGCTTCTCAACTTCTACAAAAACCTGATGATGTTTTCATTAGGACTACATTAATCCTACCAATTTACTTAGGTAGAACTGACAACTTACTACCAAGTCTCCAATGATCATAGTGTACTTCTTCATTTGACTAGGATTTCTTAAAATTTTCTTGGTATGTTTTGAAGATTTTAGCTTAGTGATCTTATGTATTTTGTTTTGGTGGAATGACAGTCTTCTAAAACTAATGTATTTGTAATAATTATTTTCTACTGTTGCACATAGAAATATAATTTTCTATATGATCTATTATATTTAGTAACCTCAATATGTTCGTTTTTTAATTCTAGTAGTTTGTAGATTTAGTTTTTCTACATACATACCATGTAATCTAAAAACATGAGAGTTACTTCATTCTTCCTTTTCTTTCCTTCTTCTATTCTTTTTTTTTCTCTTTTTCTTGCCTAATTGCACTGGTTAACAACTCCGAAACAATGCTGAATAAAAGTAATGAGGGTTACCATCCTTTCCCAGTTACTTAGGCTGACTTTGTTAATTTTAGTGATTAAGCTTTAAGTTTTTATCTTTTTAAAAAGTTCAAGTTCGTATTTATCTCAACTTCCTTCTCCTCACAGAAATTTTCCTGTATTTTAGAGGCTTGTAAAGTCCCAATGTCCATCACTCCCAATGTCCTGCTTCCTTGAATGTAGCCTTCAGGTACTGGGCTGAGAAGGGCTGATGGTTCTTAGGACTAGCTGTCCTGCCCATTTTTACCATGCTGACCTAGCTTGCTGTCAGTAGATCCCTTGTACTCAGGTAGAGCCTCAAAACAATATGCTTAATTGGCTCACTTCCAATTCTTCTTTGCATGCCTCTCTCCTAGGAGAATGTCTAGGACCCAAGACCTGCTCTGCAAATTCCTCAGTAACATTTGGCCATGTTTCAAATAATGTCATGTGTAAGAGCTTAATATCTGCCAGCTTTGATAAAATCTGAACATCCCTGAAAATGTTCCTGGAGATACACTAGTTTTAAAATCTTGGCAGCCTGGTGTCTCCTGGGTAAAAGATTTGAACTGCAACAGAAAGTTTTAGGAACAATTTGACCCAGTAGGCTTGTTAATATAAACTCACATCACTTCCTTAATTTAGATTGAAATAATGAGTAGAAAATAATGAGTAGAAACAATAAACCCTGTACACAATGTTAGTCCCAGGCGCAAAACTGAAAGGTCACTGAAGACACTTCCACTATTGTTTGGCATTCAGAGACCACAGGACCAGGCAGAAACAACTGAGAGACCGTGTAACAAAATGTTTCAGAATATGAATAAATAGGCTTACATGATGTTATGGTTTGGATGTGAGGTGTCCCCCAAAAGCTTTCATGTGGGACAATTCAAGAAGTTTCAGAGGAGAAATGATTGGGTTGTGTGAGTCTTAACCCAATCAGTGAATTTATCCCAATGGTAATTAACTGAGTGGTAACTGAAGTGGTCCGGTGTGGATGGAGGAGGTGGGAATCGGGGTGTGGCTTTAGGGTATATATTTGTATCTGGTGAGTGCAGTCTCTCTTAATCTCTCTCTCTCTCTCTCTCTCTCTCTGTCTCTCTGCTTTCTGATCATTAAGTGAGCTGGTTCCCTCATCCACACTCTTCTGCCATGATGTTCTGCCTCACCTCGAGCTCCAAGGAATGGAGCCAGCCTTCTATGGACCAAGACTTATGAAATCATGTCAACCATCTAATAAACTTTTCCTCCCCAACAATTGTTCTGGCCAGATCTCTTAGTTAGAGTGGTAAAAACGTTGACTAAAACACATGACTACTGTCTTCTCTCCCAGTTCCTAGCCAGTGCGACGGATCCAGGCCCTTTCCTTTTGGGCCTTTCCTTGGAGAGTTATATTCTCCACATCTAACCCAACTCAGTATCACTCAGAGATGCCACGTTCTTCACAGATAACCCAACAAGGCATCACTCAGAGATGCCAAAAGACAGAATAGATACTACTAACGACAGGGATCCACTCACACTGCAAAACAGCATGATACACACAAAGATATTTACTCATTACCTTGAGCAACCTGACACACATACAGCAAACGCTCAAAGAAACACACAAAATAAACACACACAAGCAAACATTCAAAATCTCTCATAAATGCATATAAGTACACACAGATTCTCATCAACATCCTGACCTCAGCCCTTTTTATCTCCAGCTCTGACCTAATGGGAATTAACAGCTATGGTGGGAAATGGGGCCTCTGCCAGCAACATTGAGAAGTGAGTATCCATGTGGGTTACCATTTATCACCACCCTTGTGAACCTTGAGGAGAATGAAGGCATCGAAAGTTTCATGAAGAAAGTTAACACTTGTACCTGGGGCCTACAAGAGACCCCCTACCTGTGAAGTTCCTCTTACTGAGCTCTGTCACTGTGCTATCTGGTACACAGAGGTACCTGATGGACAAAGCACAGTGTATGCAGATGAATACAGGAGGCAACAGAGTGGCATAAACTGCATGCATTACCACGTGGCTCATCAGGAAGTTCAAAAAGATTGTTCCTGAACAGGGACTGCTCTCTCAGGCCACCCGTCTCAGCACCAGTAACTGAATACTAGTGGTACTTGGGGCCCACTCAGTTTGAACAATTTTATGTGACCAGTACTATTATGGGTAGAATGCTGACCTCTGAAGAGATATTCATACCTAATCTCTTGAACTTGTTAATAGTAATTCAGATGGGAAAATAGTGGCTATTATCTGTGACATGAGTAAGTAAAGGATCTTAAGAGGAGGGCTTATATGGTTGTGCCTTGTCATTGTCATTTGAGTTGCTATCACAAAGTACTATATAACAGAGTATCATATATAACACATATGATATGACATGTGTGTATATAACATAGAGATTGCATATAATAGAGTACCATAGACTGCATGACTTATATCAGCATGAGTTTATTTTCCACAGTTCTAGAGGCTGACAGTCCAAGATAGGGTGACAATATGATCAGGTTCTGTGAACACGTTCTTCCAGGTTGCTGACAGCCAACTTTCCCTTCTATTCTTACAAGATGAGAAGACAGTTCTAAAGAGATTTCAGGTCCATTTAGTAAGGGCACAAACTCCATGCAGGAGGGTATCACTCTTATGATCTAATTATATCTGAAAGGCCCCAATCTCTAATACGATCAGATTGGAGGTTAAGATTCAACATATGAGATTTGGTGGGAGACCCAGGCATTCAGCCCATTGCAGACTCTAAGTGAAATCACCTATATCCTTATGTGAGACAAGCCAAGAAAGGTCTGCAGACACCAGAAGCCAATAGAGGCAAGGAACAGATTTTCCTTCCCCAAAGCACCAGAAGGGAATATAGCCCTGCTGAAACCTTAATTTCAGACTTCTTGACTCCAGAAATTAAAAAAAAAAAAGTTTTAATCCACAGATCTTATGTTAATTTACTACAGCAGCCCCAAGAAACTAACACAAGCACACATGGAGGGGTTTCCCTCAGGACTGGATGAAGAAGCTACAGAATCCTGAAGGCTGCATAAGCCTGTCCTTTGGACAATCTCTGTGCAGTGAACACTACCAGTAGCAGTAACCCCCTCTAAAAGCTGTGTGTTCTAAGGCAACCATCAGTCACTCCTCTTTCAGGACCCATGAGGTCACCCTCTCATCCAGATATGAAGAGTGTCCTCAGCTCATGGAGGCTCTGGACAAGCTGATTCTCATCTGTGTCATGCCCTGTCATTGTCTCACTCCTGTCTGTCCTAGTATGCAAATTCCTCAAATTCTTCAATCCCGTTAAAGTCTGTACCTGCTTATGCTTAATTCCAGGTTTTCAATACCAGAATTCTTATTAATTATATATTCCATGGGCAATATCTTTCCCTATCATGTCAGCAATCTATTGATTTCACTGCCCTCCCTGCCAGGAAGGGGGATTTCACTGGCCCCCCTGGCTTCCCTACTTTCCCCATATTTGTTAGTCCAGCAGCTCAGCTGGCCTCTCCATCCCTGTCCATATAGTGGTCCCTGTCAGAGGTCTCAACCGGAAAGTAGTCGTGAAAAGAATAACAAATGCACTTGTTACACTCATTAGTAAAGCATTAACTTGTGGGGTGGCAGCTGAAAATTGACACTCACTCACCCCACACACACACACCTCCCTTGCCACATCTGGCAGACAGATAGTTGAAATGAAACTTCTTGCATAATATTATTAAGTTCCCCTTCCTGCTTCTGACCCAGAATATTAAAAGGGATAGTTTACGTTAAAAACACCAAATTATTTTATGACGAAACAACCAAATGCCTCAGCAGCAGCAGATCCAGGGAAAATACTGCCAAATTTCACAAATAGAACAAAGAGTGTTGTTAATCCTTGGCTCATACAGTGTCATTTTATTAACGTGTGTTCACAAGTATTCCACACACAGAAAAAGGAAAACCCCAATTTAAATGAAAAATGACAAATGACACAATATAAACCTGTCTCGGAAGATTCCCCTATTAATATTATGAAGACAGGTGCTTGCAGGCACTGAGCTGACATGTCATAATCCTTGCCTAGCATTTAACTGAGCTCAGACTAAGAGTTGCATAGCACTGAACTGACATGAACAACAGATTGGGAGTGAAATCCACCGGGCTGAATATCTGAAGTGGCCAGGATAATGATGTACTTTCTGTTAAAAAAAATTTTTTTAACAAGTTTTTAACAAGTTCAAATTTTTAACTTGTTAAAAATTTTTTAACAAGTTCAAATGCATACAGAAATCTGTACAAATAATTCTGTTCTACTGAGCTCACTCCACGCCGGAACCACACTCCAGTAGCTTGCGGACTTCCTGGGACTGTCTAACCCTTGAGTTGACCCTCTTTACTACCCCTTATTGTCTTCATGGTCTATTTCTCTTCTCCATACTTGGATGGCCAAAATAATCATTGTTATCACTATTTTCTGATTTACATTTCCTCTAATAATTCTCTCCATCCTTTAAATGTTCTGGGAAAAATCTGAATCACCACAAATTATTGTGGTATTTCAGGATTTTGTCTACTAATATCACATGGAGGTTAAATGAAACCAAGAAGTAACACATGTCCATTTTTTTGGATGAAGGTATCCAGCAAAAAACAAAAACAACAATAAAACAAACAAACAAACAAAAAACCTGGGCATGGGAGATGAGAAAAAAGGACAACCAAGTTTTGAGAAAAAAGATGGCTGGCGTGTGCACCCAGTCTTCTTTAGAAAGAGTTGAAGAAGAGCATAATTTCTTGCTGGGAACTCCTATTGGTGTACAGTAAGCATCTTATTTGGAAAAAGAGGAGAAAAAAAACCGAGAGATGAAGGTGATAGAGCAGGAAGAGGAGTAAAGAGGGGACTCACTGGGAGGGTATGAATGGATGGTTCAGAGACTCTCCTATCTCAGAGGAAGCACCGCCCCATGAACAGAGGTCGGGAAATAAATTCTCTACTGAAATTTTGATAATCAAATTCATGGGGATGCATTTCCAGAAACTGAAGTTGAATCCCTCTTTCCTTTATTCTTTGTCTCAGGTCTGCAACTTCCTGTCTAGCAATAATGAGATTTTATTCAGTCTCCTGAGGTCTCAGAGAGTCAGTCATCAGGGGCATTTCTTTCCAGGAACAGAATGATTCTTTTCAGTTGTACTTTGAGATCTTAGAATCACTTTAAGTGTATCTCTATTTTCATGGCTCATCAGATAATTGGCTTCCAAATTTTCCACCTCTTGCTGTAAATCAAGCTCTATGTTGACAGGTAATAAATCCAAATATTCCCTTTCTTTTTGGTGATGCTGTTCAATCATTTCATTTTTTCCCACCTCAAGATATCCCTCTTCCCCTTTGATGGAAAGTTCTTTGACCTGGGCACCTTGGTTGTATCCTCTCAGGCAAGCTTTCTTCATTTCTTTGATAATGCTATTATAGAATAAATCTTTCCCTCTGTCATAAATGTTTAAATATGTACTTGAGTTTTCAACAACTCTCAGTTTCTTCCCATATACTTTGGCCTTGTTAGCAGCATGATTTTCATTCTCTGGTTCTCCTGATTCCATGTTCTCACCCATGTCCTTCCTTCCCAGGAGACCTTTCACTTCTGTGGTCTTGAGGCACTCTTCCTGCAGATACATGGCCTGACTCTTCATACAGGACATAAAGATTACTATGGACAGCCTGAGTCTTTTCTCAGTTGCTGGTAAACATTTTAAGCATGATTTCATTTCATGTTCCTGTGTTTTGATGTCTGTGCTTTCTTGGTCCAGAAACTCCATCCTTCTTGTGGTCCAAGACATCCTCTCTTCTTGTTCTGAACATTGACGTTTTTCTTTTCTCCCATGTCTTACCACAATACATATGATACTCCTCTTCACAGGCCTGAAAAAATCTGAGTCATCGGCCACTTCTGAGTTTTCATCTTCTTCCAAACTAGGATGAAACTGATCAAGAGAATTACACTTTCCTAAAGCTACTGCTGAACTGCTACTGGAAAGTTCCTTTTCTCCCTGTAGAGAAAGTCTTTCTTTGAATATTTGAACAATTTTGCATAAAAGCAAGAGAACTATGAACACTTGAACGATCTCAACATACTCCATTATCTCCCACTGACATCCAGAAACAGTGAGACTCAGCATCACATCATCAGGAGCTTCTGCCATGAAATCCTCCAATGTTTGTTTGGTTTGATCAAAGTACCTAGTCTCAGCAGGATGAACTTGCTCCACCATAGCCTACTCTTATACAGAGGTACCTAGAGACACTATGGTTATTCACAATAGACCTCACCATGGAGATAATTATTCTGAGTTCTTTATCCAGAGCCAATCCTGCACCAAGCAACCAGGGTAACCATACTTTCTTAGGGTTAGGTAGGAAGACTCAAAGCAATAAAGAACTCACATACTCTCCACCCTACCCTTAACTCTTTGTTTCCTTGAAAGAAATGGGTATCCATTTTCTTTCTGAAAAAAACAAAAGTCTTATGATCAATTTTTATTTCACAGAGATATGGAATGAAGATAAAAGCTTCTCTGGATGACCTTTTGGAGCAGAAATGTGGAATGGGAACTTTAAACCTTGAGAGATCCTATAGGATATGCAGAAGTTCCTGGGCCCTCCCCTATCATTATCTAGTAGGAAAAACATGGGACAGCTCTGCACTCTGCTGGCTAGGCTTTGAACTACAGGGGGCCAAGGGAATATGCAGTCTAAGAAGGAAGGCCTTTGAGGAATAGACTTGATGTTCAGCCAGAGACCTGAAGGACATAGAGGAAGAAAAGGAAAATCTAGGCAAAGGAAACAGCTTAGGCAAATGATCCTGAACTTCAGTGATGATCAGTGTGCAGTCCTGCACATCTGGAGCTTCTCAGGTATTGAGAAACATGTAGATGGCAGGTTAGCTTTTAATGGCCTTCTCCAGGGCACTGTCCTCCCAGGTGTGGGGTTCTTGTCTCTGAATCTCAAAGTCCTAGGCTCTCAGCTGAAGTTGAAATCATATCCTCAGTGATCTGATACCTGAAATCTGGAAGGAGGATTGGGACTTTGAACCAGCTACCTCTGTTCTGGTCTCTCAAGATTGTCTGCCTAGACTCTGTAGTCCTGGTCTTGGTTCTAGCTGCTGGAACTGATCCTGGGCAGTGATCCTTGTTTTCTTTTTCTTTTTCTTTTTTTCCAGGTTTCACATATTTTATTTCATACAGTATGAAGTTTTCTAAAGATCCCCAAACAGAACATATCATGAAGAAGAAAAACTAAACATTCAACATACTCTACCCCCTCCCTTACCCACCATCCACATAAACTAAAAAAGAAGGAGAGAAAAAAGGGGGGGAAAGAAAAACCTTCATTCCTCAGTAAGAAAATAATGTTCGCACTATTTTTCTGTAACATTAACCAAGATATGCATAAGCAAGAGAAATAGAAAGCATTTGTACATGTAACAAATAATTATGTACAAAAAAATCACAAAAGACTAGTTCCCCCTTGAAGTAGAGCATGTGGCAGTTGACACTGGAACAGATCAAACCACTGGCTGGGATTATAAGCCACTTACTGATCCAGAGGAAGAAAGTTACATGTAGTGGAGATTTTCAGTTTGAACATTAACATTTCCAAAATTTGGCAACATTATCTTTTAAAATTTTGCAAATTATGTAAACAAGAGGTACATTTTAAACCAATCTACATGCAAAACTTCATATCATGCAAGGACACCAAGCACCAGGATTCTTCTCTCATAGATACAGCCCATGATGTGCAGCACTCAATTGAAGGAACAGTGATGGCAGGCAGGTGTATTCAACTTAAGATTCATTTACCTTAATTCAACCTGCCCTGATTATAAAACCAGTTATTATATAAACACTATATAGCAAAAGACTATTGTCATATAAAGCTACCCAAAATGTTTTTCTTCCAGCCAATAGCAGCTTAGAAGAAAAGGGGAGGGATAACATCAAGTGGTGGAACATGGTACACTACTTTTATATCACACAAATTTATTAAGTTAGTATCCATTACCAATTATATGGGCAAACAAAGAAAAAATCATGCACTCCCTATGCCTTATGGTAAAAAAATTTATACAGTATCAATTTAGATATAATTTTGCTCTTCTGTGGCACACAGATTAGCAAGATTTCTCCCATTTAAATGACACATATGTAGGTGTTTAGATACACTCATGCACATTAATATCACCAGTTTCTTAGATTATCTGCAAGTCTTTTGAAACATGGACAGGAAATTCATGATTCAAATAGGACTTTAAAGATAAATTATTCATGAATATATAATATAACAAACAGATATTCTAAGCAGTTACATTATTACTTCAGGTTCTCGTCATTAAGTAATATAAGAGAGAAATCATGATTGCCTCAGATAGGTTCTGGCCTTTATGTATAAAACCACAACTGGAAAATTACATATACTCAGAGTCATTTAAGAAATGTAATGTCTCCTAGTCACAAAGCAACAGAAGGAAGCAGCCTTTGTGTGGGGCGGTCACTACATGAAAGTATAGTTCATGTAGTGACCTGGCAAGAACGAAGCTCCTGGCAGCAGCACTGAACTATACTTTCTTCTCAGCCAGAGATGGATTAAAAACTGCTCAACAATGAGACTTAGTCCCTGGAAATATATTCATAGGTATAAATAAAATTATAGACTCCTTTGTTACAAAAGTGTAATTAAGGTAAATAATAGGACATTAACAAATGCTTTTGTCAATCTTTCAAAAGACAAATCACAGAAAAAGGAAAATAGCTGGCCTACCACCTGGCTCAAATTGTCCGACCTTCTATCTACATAGAAAACTATGTGAAATAAAAGTAAGAATGTTTTTTGTTCTGCTCGGCACTTTTGTACTCTATCGTTCTGCTTCTGAATCAAGTATATTAAATTAAAGCCAACCTACTACATATACAGAAAGCTACCTATAGCTGTACATAAACATTTACATATGTATATATAGACATTTTCTTGTTATAAAGGATGAAGGAAAACAAATTAAAAAGCCAACCCCTTCCCTTTCTCCACCACATGGATATGCTCTTTCATGTTGTTGTACTGCAGACTTTAAAGCACTACACTGAGATATTGAGAGAAAAGTTCAACAATACTTAGTTGGCTTCCTGAGGCTAATATTGGAAATGTGGCTTCATAGAGAAAAATACTTCCATTTCAATACACAGAGAGCATTGCTGGACGTTTTGAGCAGATCTTCAGAGATGGAGAAAAAAGCAAAAGTATTGGATGGTACTCTTCAGAGAGTCACACATCTACCACCACCTTTTCATGGATATCTAGGCCACCTACAACAGCACAGAATTCTTCAAAGGATATTCTTCCATCTCCATCCTTATCTGCATTTCTTATGGTTTTCTCTACAATTTGATGTAACTGTGTATCTTTCAGATTGTTCCCGACCACCATTTTCAACACCTGGAAGAGTTCCCCATGGGAAATACAGCCATCTTTATGCATGTCATAGATATGGAAAGCAAACCTCAACTTCTGTTCCTTATCTCCTTAGACAGAGTCCCTTCATGAACTCTTTTAAGTCTACTTCTCCATTCCCATCTGTCAAGTATATTACTCGTTGTATTAAAAGATTCTGTTTACAAAATTAAAATTAAAATTAAAATTACAAAATTAAAAACATCCGATTTACACTTAGGCAGAGACATAAACCACTCCACCATTTGAAGAACCAGAACTGTCCAAAGCCAGCTTCCTAAATCTCTTTTCTCGCCTTTTAATTTCATCAGCCTCAAAGTGTGGGTACATTTCCAAAGGATAACTTGCCTCGTTTCCCATGTTGTTCAGCAGGTCGGTGGCTCGCTCACGCGGTGAAAGATGGGCTTCGACTCGCTCAGCAGGAAGCAGCGGCTGCGGCGCTGGCCGCCCAGTTGCGACTCTCAGGAAGCCCGGGGACCCGGTGCGGATTAGGGGAGGGGAGGGAGCGGCGCCGCAGGCCCGCGCCGGCCGGGTAACTGGGCCAGCGAGGGAGGGGACAGAGCGGAGAAAAGAAATTAAGTTCGAGATTCAGAGAGGGAGCACAAGAGGAGAGATGGCGAGAGAGAGGGGAGGCGGAGAGGCAGAGTGGAGGGGAAAGAGGGCCTAACCCGCGCCAGAGCCGTGACCTGCTCACTGCAGCGCAGCGGGCTGACCTGCAACGCACACGCACGAAAAAGGGTGAGCGCGGGAGAGGGAGGGGCGAGCGGAGCAGAGCGGCGTGCCCAGCGGAGGACCAGGATCTTGGTTTTCTAGAAAGATAGACCTATATGCTCTGTGAATTGGATCTTAAATTAAGGGGCACTGGTTTGCTTGAGGCTTGGCCCTGTGGCTCTGGGCTGGTATTGGCACCTGACCTCTGGGTTCCAGGAGGTAGGCTTATTTTTCTGAGCTTTTCCTTTAGTGATACACAGGGCCGTGATGATACAAGCTTAACTGAGCCCTTCAATTTTTTCTCTTCCTAACAGTTTTCTTGTTCAGGTTCCTTGTTCAGCGCACTCGGGTTGAAGCTCTAGGTTTCAGGTCCAGCCCCTATGTAAAGTCTTTGAATCTTTTGCAGGTCACTGGTGAAAAGACTGCATTCCATCTTCATCCTCTGGGCTAAGGAATATCTTCAGTCACAGGCTCTAAGGTCAGGATGTGAGTCCTTTTATCTGGCTTTTGGGGTTCAGTGCTGGACCCAGGACTCAAAGTTCTTCTGCCTAATGCTGAGGGATCCTGACAAGGGGCAGGAGGTAGGGAGACTAAGTATAAGGGGAAGGTAATGACTCAGAACTCCAAACCAGGGAGATAATAGGAACCACTAGATCAGTATCTGCCTTGTAGACTCGGAGACCAGGTCAGGGTCTTCTCCCTCCTGAACTGGATGACTTTTAGAAGTTACCTCACCTTCCTGAAAAGAGACTCTGCTCTACTAAGTGGTTGGTCTTCAGAAATGACTTCACTTACCTGAGCCTCAGTTTTCTTACCAGTAACATGAGGATCTGAATAGCACACACATGCAAGGAATTCCTGTTCAGTTGACAAGCATAACTAGTTTGTCCTAGCAACTCTATTTTGAGAAAGCAGGCTCCTGCCAGCCTCTCAAGACCAGGGCCATCCTGTGGGACTTTCAAAAACACTGGAGGAAGTGCTACCCTCATCCCTAACAAGGGGCAAGGAGTGGAGTCCTACTCTGTGGAGGTGAAGAACAGAAAGGGCCTTCCCAGGTATGTTTCCCTACACTCTGACCCATTCAGCACATGCTGACCTGGCCCTCCTGCCATCCTCAGGCCAGGGCAGACCAACTCCACCCAACAGGTCTGGAAGCACAAAGCTCTTCATCTTGTTAGCACCTCTGACCCAGAAGCCTCCATTTTGCAAACGTGAAATTGACATTTCAAGAGGCAAGTAGCAATTTCTTTCCAGAAAATGCTAACTTTTGATGCTGAAATTATTATGATGCTGAACTATGGTCAGATAAACACTAATATAATCACAGTACCTTGCTCTTCAAAAGTACAACAAACAAAATATGCTAAATAATTATTACTGGCCATCTCTGAGCATGTTCACACCACCCACGTAGCTATCCTCAGACTTTCCAGGACCTTCAGCCTTGCCCAGGGCTGTCTCCTCCATGTCATACCTACCAGACATCTACTTCCACCCTCAACTGCAGAATCAGTTGGTCTCTCTGGCCTATTAAATTTCCTGCCCCTTCTATACCCGCCTCTTTTCTCCTCTTGGCTTGTTTTTGTTCCAACCATTGTCCTTTTCCTGAAGGGTTTTGCCTAGTCTGTGTCCCATTCTGAATCTGCTGTCCCAAGTTGCAGTCATCCTTGCTCCTTCCTTTGAGATGCAGTCTCCATTGACTGGCCCATTTTGAAGAAAGAGCTGGAGACTTGAGACTTAAAAAACTTTGACTCATGACTAAGACTTTAAGATCTGTATGCTCTTGGACAAACCACTTATTCTGGCACAAAATCAGGTTTTTAACCCCATGTTATTTTTCCAGAGGTGTTTTGAGCAGGATAGAGAGTGGTACTGCACTTGCCTAGCATGCATGAGGCACTGGGCTCGATCTCCAGCACCACATAAGAAAACTAAATAAACAAGATAAAGGTATTGTGTCCATCTACAATTAAAAATATTTTAAAAAGTGGTTTTACTTATTTATTTGCATGACTCATTAACCCAAAAGTTATGACTGCTTGGTAATCAAAAAAGTCACAAGAAGTTTTCTCATGTCTATTCGCATTCAACAAATATTCACCATGGTGATTCTCGAACATCAACAGAATTAAGAAACTCCTGGAAATCTTATCAAAACAAAGATTGTTGGACCCCATTCCCAGAGTTCTAGGTTGCGTAGGATTATACCGGGCCCAAGAATTGCCATCTCTAACACATACCTCTTCATGCTTCCAGGTAGCTCTGATGCTGCTGGTCTGAGCACCGCACTCTAAGAAACACCAACATTTCTGAGAAAGCAGTATTTTCCAAGTACTGGATGTTAGGAATTTAGCAACAAACAGTGAAACAAACAACATTTCCTATTCTCATGGGTCTTATGTTCTGGTATGGGTAGGCAGACAATGAGTACATAATTAAAATTTATAGCATATTAGATAGAATATGCTAAACATGCTTTATATGAAGAGCAAAACAGAAAATAGGCATATGATCTAGTGGTCAGGGTCATATGCCATAGTGGGTGACCGGAGAGACGTTCCTCAGAAGACAGAATTTGAAGAACTTAGAATTGGAGGATGAGAGAGAGACCTGGAGGTAAAATAAGTCTGAATGTATTAAGTCTGTAGTACAGTAGCCAAGTTTAAAGAATGTGAAACAGTTCAGGCTGGATGGATGGAGTGACTGACAGGGAGAACAGAAGCATGTAAGGCAGAGGGCCTGTGGGAGAACCAGCTCAGACAAGCTTCATAGACTATTGAGTATTCTCTGGTTTTTATTGTGAGTGACAGGGATGCCATGGACGAATTTGAGTAGAGAAAGGGCATTAGCTAATTACCATTCTTACGGAATTGCTGGGCTACTAGTTTGAAAATAACTTACATATTGAAGAAATAGGTGTGGGATGAAGCTGGGCGCAGTGGCGCAAGCCTATAATCCCAGCACTTAGGGAGGCTGAAACAAGAGAATCACAAGTTCAAAGCCAGCCTCAGCAACGGGGAGGCGCTAAGCAACTCAGTGAGACCCTGTCTCTACATAAAACACAAAATAGGGCTGGGGATATGGCTCAGTGGTCGAGTGCCCTGAGTTCAATCTCCAGTACCAAAAAAAAGAAAAGAAAAGAAATAGGTGTGGGATGAATGGTGTATAAATTTGTGAGTTGTCAACATGTTGGTGTTATTTAAAGTTGTGAAACTGAACTCATCAAAGGAATGAGTACACTTTGAAAAGAGAAGTCATGCAAGAACTGGTTTGGGGAAATTCAACTTTCAAGGACAAGGAGATAAAAATAAGAAACCACCTAAGAGGTAGCATGAAGTTGGATGAAAGGCAGCAGAGAGTGGTCTGCTGAAGCCAAATGAAAAAAGTGGGCCACTAAAAAAGAGTTTTACCAGTTGCTAATAGATCAAATAAGATGAGTAATGAAAATCTACTAGAAGCAACATAGAGGACAATGATGGTGTTGACAAAAGGCTGTTTTAGGGGAGTGATAAAAAATGACAGCTCAATGCAGTCATCCATGTGAGGATGGGAGGACAGCACTGAGAGACAGGAGGCACAGGCACTTGTTTCACTGTTATACTGTTAAAGAAAGAAGAGATGTGTTGGTAACTGGAGTAGAATATGAGCTCAAAGGAGGGTTTTTGCTTTGCTAAGATGAGAAAAGTATTGAAAACTTTCAGGCTGATGGTTATGATTCAGTAGAGGTTGAAAAATTGATTATGCAGAGAAACATTAGATAATAGTGGAGTGATATAATTGAGGAAAAAAGAAAGGCTAGGTGCTTCTGAACAGATAGGTCTCACATTATTTTGAAACATGGGTAGTTCATCCACAGTAATAAGAAGGCAGGCAGAACATACAGGTATAGACAGGTGAATGGGTAGATGTGGTGATGGGTACTTCAGTGGAGAATGTAAGGTCACCAACTGAGAAAGACCATTAGAACTGTTGGGTGTTTAAGGGGAGATGCCAATGTTTGAATATTCTCTCTGATTAAAGGAAAGTAAAGGGGATGAGGGAAAAAGGAGACAGAAATGGCAGAGAAATACAGTAGGACTGTTAGCAGAACTAATGCAGTCTGATATTTTTGAAATCATTATTTAACTTGGGTGTTTTTCCAAGTATTCGTAGAGCTACTAATCAGAGCAATGTTCATCCTCTCAAGATCTCCCTTATTATAAATTTGACCTGATATGCTTTCCTTTAATAGACATTTGTAAAAACAATGGAGGTCATTTGTTGGTCCTGTCAACCAATCAATGCATACAGAAATACTCTCAGCCTGATTTCACAGTAAGTTGGGATTATATATGCTAGTGTATTTTTGCCTTATGAAATTTAAGATAATTATATGAGGACTATACTATATTGCTTATATGAATCTAAATACTGTTTTGTTAACTTTGAAAATGTGCCATAGCCGAGGTGAAAATGTGTTAATTGGATAGGAATTTTCATAGGATAGTCAATCAGAGTTCTTCACTGTTCTCAACCTTTTTATCAAGAGAATGCTAGTGTTCTCTAAATTCTGCATAAGTGTATGGGCTAATTTTGGCCTATATACATTTATTTTGTCCACATGAAAGGTTGCCACATTACCGCAAGTCTTTTAGGAGCAATATTTCCCTGAGGGTGTTAAGGGACAGGTACAGTTTACTATAATAGGCAATAAGAATGGTAAAGTTCAAACACAAGGCACAGAAACGTGAAAAATCTTGGTCTGTTAAGTGTACAAGACATCCTAGTCAGGAGAGTAACAAATACTGCCAAAGAGCATTGTATCTCTGTATTCATGTATTCTACCTGAATACATGCACACATTATAGTCTTCATGAGAAGGATCATCTTTGAGACAATCTTGTAGTTCAAGTACAGATTTCCAGGTGAGGGAGAAATGGCAAGCCATATTTGTCATTCACGTGTTCCTTCTTTGAGTACCAGTTAAAACTTGCCTACCATCCACAGCACAGAAGGGTTTCCAGAGGACTTAAAAGAAACAAAAACAAAAGTTTTAGTTCTCACCTTCAAGGCTTTACAATCTAGTGATGAAATCATGTACATGTGATGTAGCAATATCAAAAAAACTTCAATGCTAAGCTGCAGATGTTCAAGCTTCAAGAGACTAATCCAGCTAATAAATATTTTTCAGTAACAATGAAATCCTTTTGGGATTTATTGCTTTGTGGAGAAACAAGGTCAAGTAAGGACAAGGATAGAGCTCTTTAAGGTACAGGACCCAAACAGGTGTTTTTTGTCAGTTTGTAAGAGTAAAACTGTGCATAACAGTGATGAGGAAAGAGAAATCATTGTGTTTAATTGCATTCTGAGAAGGCTTCATAAAAGAGTTAAGTGAAGCACTGAAAAATAACCAAATATCTGTAGTTTTCAAAGGACAGAAAAGTGGTCAGACCATCTTTGGTAGGTGGAATAATAGTGCCCCAAAGATGTTCATATCCCAATCCTTAGTATATGTGAATTTATTATATAGAAGGCAAAAATGGTTTAAAGTATAGAAGGAATTAAGTCTGCTTATGAGCTGATCTGAAAATAGATTTTATAGGATTGTCTGAATGGACTCAAAAGGGTTCTTTAATGTGGAAGAGGGAGGCAGAAAAGTGAGGGTCAGATGGATGCCATGTGAAAAAGACTCAGCCAGCCATTGCCAGCTATGAAGATAGAGGGACCTTGACGCAAGGAATGAGTGCAGTCTCCAGAAGCTGGAAAGGCCAGCAAATAGATCTTCTCTAAAGACCCTGGAGGAAGGCAGTCCTGCCTACACCTTGTTTTTAACCCAGATTGGTGTTGACTTCAGCCTCCAAAATGGTAACATGAGTTTGTGTTGTTTTAAGCTTCTGAGATTTTGGTAATTTATCATGGCAACTGTAGAAATAATATACCATGCCTGAAAAATGGAACTGTACAACGAGGGTATAAAATGAGAATGTTCTCAACAAAAGCATAACTTCCTAACTTAATTTGATATTCACCTAAATATTCTCTAAAGACACATGGAATGACAAGCTTGAAAGATTTGCATATTTGAAAAAGCATTTCAGTCATCTAGAGGGGATGACAATTAAAAACAATCAGTGGTCAACTTTCTTGTTTGCATCTTGAGGCCTCAAAATTAAAGATATCCTCTGTTGTATGCTCTCTAGTGATAGTCTATAGTAAAGACTCTCTAACAAAATTAAAGGAAAATAAAAAAGAGTTCACATTTGTACAAACATATTTAAACATAGGCTTCTAAAGCCCTATCTCCCTTCTTGAATTTGTTTTACTTCTGATAAATAAAAGGAAATAAAAACTTAAATCTTTCTCCTTTGCTCTGCCCCTTACCCTGGCTTCTCTAAGTGAGCTAACCGTCCATTAGTCTGTGTGTGTGTGTGTGTGTGTGTGTGTGTGTGTGTGTGTGTGTATGTTCCTGTTTTCCTTTAAGGCAAAAGGAAAAGCATAGTTTCAGTATACATATTTCACTAAATTTCCTGGGCCGAATTTTGGATCTATACAAGTTGAATTTCAACCTTGGTCTATAGCAAAGTAAGGTCAATAATTAAAAATTTTCTTCAATTTTAGGAAAACAGAAGTTTGCTTCAGAATAAGGAATTTATTAAATGCTACTTAATGAAATAGTTTATATAAATGCTAGCACCCTAGAGGGGAATTATTATAAAATCAGTAAAGTGCAAAAATCCAATAGAACATGTAACTAGGATAGGTCATCAGAATTCAAATAAATTAATATGAAGTTAAAAGTGTAGTAGTATGTGCTATATAAAGCTAATGCAGAATCATTCCATTAATGATAGACAGTTGAGGTTCCAAATAGTAAATTACATAGAGGTTCAATAAATGACTTAAAATAGATAAGAAAATGGAAAAAAATACTGGTTCCAAAAAATATACAGAGTAATCTTGTGCTATTTATGACTTGATAACTTAGAGATACTTTACAATAGACAAGCAAAAGAGAGCTACTAGGAAACCACTACCTTGTATTTGCTAGGGAAAAAAAGGGAGAAACTATTTAAAATACATTAAATCATGCTGCTATAAGAAGTGGAACATATAAAATGAATTCTTGTGTGGGCTCTAAGGCCCTGAATATTGCCCATAAATTTAGATGAAAATAAAATTGCTTTCTATCTCTTTTATCAATCCCTGTATCATAGACCATCAAATTCCTTGGAGTACTAACAGACCCAGTAGTAGATATTTCTAACAAGTGCTAAGTCATTTCCCATATCCAAATGTCTAATTGTTGCATTAAAACCATCATCATTAGATTACTCGTCTATTTTGGGGTGCATTTTCTAAAATTAAATAAATAGTGTTTTGTGAATGGAAATACCAGATTAACGGTGCTCTATTTTAGCACAATCCAGAAAACTTTTCTATATCCATGGTTAAACTATAGCTGACCTCTACATCAGTATGTCAATACAAAAAGCAATGCAATAAATAACAAAAAATAGGCTCTGGGATATTAGTACCATGTGGCTTTCTCTGATGATACATTTTTCTGTCTTTAATAAACTTCAAATCTTCTCTACATATATGCTTAAAGGACAGAGATAGTCCTTAAGGTCAAAACTTTGCTCCTTCAATGAAACAACGTAGAAGCTATAGTTAATAGCCAATGTTCCAAAGATATCCATATTATCTATTATGAGTTGAATTGTATCTCCTCAAAAGCCATATGTTGAAATATTCTCAGTATCTTAAATTGTGCGTGGGGTTGAAAATAGGGTGTTACACAGTTATGTTAAATAAGATGGTTGGGTGCAGTGGCCCATGCCTGCAATTGCAATGACTCAGGAAACTAAGGCAGTAGGATCTCAAAGTCAAGCCAGTTTGGGCAACTTAATGAAAAAAAGGGCTGGAAGTGTGGCTAAGTAGTAGAGTGTCCCTGGGTTCAATTCCCAGCACCCATCTTTAAACAAAGTTAAATGAGTTCATTAGAGAGAACTCTAGTCAAATATTATTCATGACCTCCAGAGAAGAAGAAATTAGCACATACACATACAGAGGGAAGACCATGGTAAAATGCTAAGGAAAATGAGCTATCTCCTAGATGGTAAGAGATGCTTTAGGAAAAATCAAACCTTGATCTCTGACCAAAAACATGATCTCAGATGTCTAATTTTCACTTTTTTGATCAGATAAATTTGTGCCACCCTATCTGTGGTCCTTTAAAGTGATCTCCAATAAACAAGTACAACACTTCTATCTTCTCTGCCAAGAATGAAAACGTTGAAAAGGGCTGGGCTTCATGTTACATTTATATTACCTGAATGAATTAATGAAGCCTGTATTTAACTCAAGGAAAACACGATACCTGACTCAGTTATTAAGATGACTCATTTAACTAGTAATATAACACTTCTCTGTCTTCCCTACCAAGAATGAAAATGTTCAGAAGGGCTGGTCTTCATGTCATATTTATATTATCTCAAATAACGAAGGCTGTATTTAACTCAAGATAAACGTGATACCTGACTCAGTTATTCAAAAAGAGTCATTTCACTAGTTATTTTTTTCATATTATCTTCAAAAACTATTTTATTTTCACTTAGAAGGTACTCTTCCACAGAAAGAATGTGAGTCTGTGTTCTCTAAATCCATTTCAACTAAATCCATGAGTGAATAGACAGAATTGCCTAAGCAAAACAGATTTATTACTTGCAGTTTAAAAATGGGATTGAAAATCATAATGTCAATATGTGAATCATATTTTTAGTTTAACCTTTTTCTCATTTTAATATATATGCTACATATCACTTATCGTCGCCCGCCGGCAGGAGACAATAAGGACACCGTTGTTCTTAGAAAGCAGTCTTTATTTTGTTGAGCGCTCTTCTTGCCTTCCAAGGTTCTCTTTGTTCTCTTGTTTTTTTCCCCCAGCCACCTTCTATATACTTTTTCATACAGCAGGAAGTGTTACAGAGCAGAGTTATAACCAATTAGCAGGAATAGCATTATCAAGCACGAGGGGAATGCATGAGCAGAATACAGGCATGTATCAGAGCAGGCAATGCCCACGAGCCAAGCATGCACAGTGACGTTGCCACCAGCCAATGCTGTGCACTTCCTTAAGTTGTCCACCTGTTTACTGCAAGTTTCTGGCATATTGCCAGGTTGCCATCTTGAAAGGGCAGGGCAGCTCCCGGATCCAGGGAGCCCGCTCCCCACAATCACTTGCTTAACATTTTAGCATGACACATCCCTTCATTTTTTATAACATATAAAATCACTGTTTCATTCAACTGCACAGGTAAAATATGCCATACACCATAATCTATCTTAGTGGCCTAAGATTATAAATCACAAGCTATGCTGTGATTATTAATTTATTCTAAAGAATTAGTTGTGTCATTCAGTATTTTTACAATTTTAGGAAAACACCCCACCTCTTTGCTTCTTAAACTCCTCGTTTGAAGGTAAAATGACAAGCTTAGTACTCAACTTACAGGGCTTTTGTAAACTAAGATAATTCACAATAGGCCAAAGACCCTGAAGAGTGCCTGATACCTATTAATGAATTAATTATACTAATCATTAGTAAAGTAAGTTTTATAAGTTTTCCTGAAAATAATGACATTTCTGCAGTCATATTCCCATATAGTCTAAACTGTTCTTCTATGTTCTATTACCTGTAACTTATTTTCTTTAAAAAATCTTTAAGTTTTTGGGAAATGGTTGCATGTTGCATGTTTCAAGGACAAACATAAGAGCATCTCCATTACAACTATAATTTTGAGTAATAAATATTTCTCACAAAATAATAGAGTTATGCCTAAGGAAATGAAAATTAGAGTAGATTTGAAATCAGTGCATGTGTGCCCAAAGAACACCGGATTCTGTACTTGTGCTTTTAAGTACGATTCTTTTGCATTTGAGTTTGCTCTCTTGGTCTCTTAAGTTGAAGGAAGAATGACTAAATGAAAGATTAATGCACTGATTTCAAATGTCAAAAATGACTTACTGATCCAAATTTATTTTGAGCAGAAAATGCTATCCTTCTTTGAATGTATAGCCCATTAAATCATACTTCAGTTTGCCAGCAGATTAACAGTAATATTCAAATGTCTTAACCTTATGAATTCACATTTTCTATTCATATTTTTATCAAAAGATACAGGAAATAGAGAAGATTGTCTAAGCCTATTCTGCCTACTTTGTGTGAAGAAAAGTGCTTATAATCAATAACAACAACAGAAAAAGAAATAATAGATTAGACCAACATACAAGACAGAATATCTGATCAGGTTTTAATAAATAGAGATCTTATTTGGTTAATAATTTTAAAGATACTGGCAATGAAGAGATTCAGAAAAAGCAAGAAGTGATCAAGGTTCTCAAGGCCAGCTTTTTATATCTTTCCTTCTCGCCATTTATTTTTGGACCAGAATAAATTAAGAGATTCATAAGTGAAACTTTGTGGTTTTACCCCATAGAGCATGGGGTTGTTTCAACCATGTATTAGTCTTCGTTATTACTGTAATGAAATATAGTAAACTAAAGACAAGTGACTTTACAAATGTAGTTTTTTTTTAAATTTACTGAAAAGTATGTATTACTTTTCTTTTTTCCTTTCTTTTTTTAAATTTAATTATTTTATTTAAATGCGTTTCAAGTCATAGTACATATAAAGAGCTCAATTTTTCCATTTCTCTGGTTGCAAACCAGATAGAGTCACGCCATTTGTGTCTTCATACATGCACCAAAGTTAGCGATGATAATCTCAATCAACCATCATTGGTATACCCATTCCCCTTTTCTTCTTCCCACCTCCCCTCTGCCGCATCCAGAGTTCCTCCATTTCTCCTATGTTCCCCATTCCCACCCCCCTTATGTATCCTCATCCACTAATCAGAGAGAACATTCGGCATTTGGTTTTTTGGGATTGGCTTACTTCACTAAGCATAATGTTCTCCAATTCCATCCATTTGCCTGCAAATGCCATAATTTTATTATCTTTTATTGCTGAATAATATTCCATTGTGTATATGTACCACAGTTTCTTTATCCATTCATCTATTGAAGGGCATCTGGGTTGCTTCCATAGTTTTGCAATTGTGAATTGTGCTGCTATAACCATTGAGGTGACTGCTTTATTGTAGTGTGCTGTTTTTAAATCTTTAGGGTATAGGCCAAGGAGTGGGATAGCTGGATCGAATGGTGGTCCATTCCAAGTTTTTTAAGAAATCTCCAAACTGCTTTCCAGATTGGTTGCACCAATTTGCAGTCCCACCAGCAATGTTTGAGTGTACCTTTTTCACCACATCCTCGCCAGCACTTATTGTTGCTGGTATTTTGGATAGCTGCCATTCTGACTGGTGTGAGATGAAATCTGAGCGTAGTTTTGATTTGCATTTGTCTAATGGATAGAGATGATGAACATTTCTTCATATACATATTTATTGATTGTATATCTTCTTCTGAGAGGTTTCTATTCAGCTCTTTAGCCCATTTATTGATTGGGGTGTTTGTTTTTTGGTGTTAGGTTTTTTGAATTCTTTATATATCCTGGAGATCAGTGCTCTATCTGATGTGTGTGTGGCAAAAATTTGCTCCCAGAATGTAGGCTCTCTGTTCACCTCATTGATAGTTTCTTTTGCTGAGAAGAAGCTTTTTAGTTTAAGTCCATCTCATTTATGGATTCTTGCTTTTATTTCTTGTGCTATAGGAGTCTTGTTAAGGAATTCGGGGCCTAATCCAACGTGATGGAGATTTGGGCCTACTTTCTCCTCAATTAGACGCAGGGTCTCTGGTCTCATTCCTAAGTCTTTGACCCACTTTGAGTCGAGTTTTGTGCATGGTGAGAGATAGGGGTTAAGTTTCATTTTACTGCAAATGCATTTCCAGTTTTCCCAGCACCATTTGTTGAAAAGGCTATCTTTTCTCCACTGAATATTTTTGGCACCTTTGCTAGTATGAGATAGTTGTATTTATGTGCATTACTCTCTGTGTCTTCTATTCTGTACCATTGGTCTACATGTCTATTTTGGTGCCAGTACCATGCCATTTTTGTTACTATTGCTTTGTAGTAAAGTTTAAGGTCTGGTATTGTGATGCCTCCTGCTTCACTCTTCTTGCTCAAGATAGTTTTGGCTATTCTGGGTCTCTTATTTTTCTAAATGAATTTTATGATTGCCTTTTCTATTTCTATAAGAAAGGACTCTGGGATTTTAATTGGGATTGTATTGAATCTGTATAACGCTTTGGGTAGTATGGCCATTTTAATAATATTGATTCTGCCTATCCAGGAACATGGGAGGTCTTTCCATCTTCTAAGATCTTCATCAATTTCTTTCTTTAGTGTCTTGTAATTTTCGTTGTACAGGTCTTTCACCACTCTTGTTAGATTGATTCCCAAGTATTTTATTTTTTTGGAGACTATTGTGAATGGAGTAGTTTTTCTGAATTCTCTTTCAGAGGACTCATTGCTGATGTATAGAAAAGCATTTGATTTATGGATATTTATTTTATATCCTGCAACTTTGCTGAATTCATTTATCAGTTCTAGAAGTTTTCTGGTGGAACTTTTTGGATCCTCTAAGTATAGAATCATGTCATCTGTGAATAATGATAGTCTGAGTTCTTCTTTTCCTATTCGTATGCCTTTAATTTCCTTCATGTGTCTGATTGCTCTGGCTAGAGTTTCAAGGACTATATTGAATAAGAGTGGTGAGAGAGGGCATCCCTGTCTTGTTCCAGTTTTTATAGGGAATGCTTCCAATTTTTCTCTGTTTAGGATGATGTTGGCCTTTGGCTGAGCATATATTGCTTTAACCATGTTGAGGTATGTTCCTACTATCCCTAGTTTCTCTAGTGTTTTGAACATGAAAGGGTGCTGTATTTTGTCAAATGCTTTCTCTGCGTCAATTGATAGAATCATGTGATTCTTATCTTTAAGTCTATTGATGTGATGGATTACGTGTATTGACTTCTGTATATTGAACCAACCTTACATCCCTGGAATGAACCCCACTTGATCATGGTGTACTATTTTTTTAATGTGCTTTTGTATGCGATTTGCCAAAATTTTATTGAGAATTTTTGCATCTATATTCATCAGGAATATTGGTCTGAAATTTTCCTTTTTTGACGTCTCCGTTTGGTTTTGGAATCAAGGTGATACTAGCCTCATAGAATGAGTTTGGAAGGGTTCCTTCTCTTTCTATTTTGTGGAATAATTTGAGGAGTATTGGAGTTAGTTCTTCTTTAGGTCTTGTAGAACTTGGCTGAGAATCCATCTGGTCCAGGGCTTTTCTTGGTTAGAAGGTTCTTGATGGCCTCTTCTATTTCCTTGCATGTAATTGATCTGTTTAAGTCATGAATGTCCTCCTGGTTCAGTTTGGGTAGGTCATATGTCTCTAGGAATTTGTCGGTGTCTTCAGGGTTTTCTATTTTACTGGAATACAAGTTTTCAAAATAGTTTCTGGTTATCCTCTGTATTTCAGCAGGGTCTGTCGTGATGTTTCCTTTTTCATCACAAATTTTGGTAATTTGGGTTTTCTCTCTCCTTCTTTTTGTTAGGGTGGCTAAGGGTTTGTCAATTTTGTTTATTTTTTCAAAGAACCAGCTTTTTGTTTTATTGATTTTTTGGATTGTTTCTTGAGTTTCAATTTCATTGATTTCAGCTCTAATTCTAATCATTTCCTATATTCTACTTCTTTTGGTGTTAATTTGTTCTTCTTTTTCTAGGGCTTTGAGTTGTAGCATCAACTCATTTATTTGCTGATTTTTAGTTCTTTGAATATGTGCGCTTAATGCAATGAACTTTCCTCTTAGCACTGCCTTCATAGTGTCCCAGAGATTTTGGAATGTTGTATCAGAGTTTTCATTTACCTCCAAGAATTTTTTAATCTCATCCCTGATGTCTTCAGTTACCCCTGCATTGTTTAATAGCAAATTATTGAGTCTCCAGGTGTTATAGTGGCTTCTTTTTTTAAAGCTGTCATTAATTTCTAGTTTCAGTCCATTATGGTCAGATAGAATGCAGGGTAGTATATCTATTTTTTTGTATTTACTAAGACTTGCTTTGTGGCATAGCATATGATCTATTTTGGAGAAGGAACCATGTGCTGCTGAGAAAAACGTGTATTTGCTTGTTGAAGGATGGAATATTCTATATCTGTTAAGTCTAGATCATTGATTGTTTTATTAAGTCTTGTAGATTCCTTGTTTAGTTTTTGTTTGGAAGATCTGTCCAGTGGTGAGAGAGTTGTGTTAAAGTCACCCAATACTATTGTGTTGGGATCTATTTGGTTCTTGAATTTGAGAAGTGTTTGTTTGACAAACATGGCTGCCCCATAGTTTGGGGCATATATATTTAAGATTGTTATGTTTTGTTGATGTATGATTCCCTTAAGCAGTATGAAATGACCTTCTTTATCCTTTTTCACTAATTTTGGTTTGAAGTCTACTTTATCTGAGACGAGGATGGAAAGTCTTGCTTGTTTTTGCAGTCCATGTGAGGGATAAATTGTTTTCCATCCTTTCACCTTCAATCTGTGAGAATCTCTTTCCCTGAGATGAGTCTCTTGGAGGCAGCATATTGTTGGGTCTTTTTTTTTAGTCCAATCTGCCAATCTGTGTCTTTTAGTTGCTGAGTTTAGGCCATTGACATTCAATGTTATTATGGAGACATGGTTTGTATTTCCAGACATTTTGGTTTATTCTTTGGTTTCTAACTTGACTAGGTTTCTCCTTTGGCCTTTAATGTAGCTCCTCCCTCTGCAGGTTTTCGTTATTGTTTTTTATTTCCTCCTCATGGAATATTTTACCAATAATGTTCTGTAGTGCTGGTTTTCTTGCTCTGAATTCTTTTAATTTTTGTTTATCTTGGAAGGTTTTTATTTCATCTTCAAATCTAAAACTTAATTTTGATGGATATAAGATTCTTGGTTGGCAACCACTGTCTTTTAGCACTTGGTATATGCTTTGCCATGATCTTGTTGCTCTCAGGGTCTGGGTTGAGAAGTCTGTAGTGATCCTAATTGGCTTCCTCCCATATGTAATCTGATTCCTTTCTCTTGTGGCTTTTAAGATTCTCTCCTTGTTCTGAATGTTAGGCATTTTCATTATGATGTGTCTTGGTGTAGGTCTGTTGTGATTTTGAACATTTGGTGTCCTGTATGCCTCTTGAATTTGATTATACAATTCATTCTTCATATTTGGAAAGTTTTCTAATATTATTTCATTGAATAGGTTGTTCATTCCTTTGGTTTGGAATTCTATGTCTTCCTCTATCCCAACATTTCTTAAGTTTGGTCTTTTGATGTGAACCATAGATCTTGGATGTTTTGTTCATGGTTTCTTACCATCTTCACTGTGTGGTCAACTCTATTCTCAAGGTTAAATATTTTATCTTCATTGTCTGAGGTTCTGTCTTCCAAATGGTCTAATCTGTTGGTGATGCTCTCCATTGAGTTTTTGTTTAGGTTTATTGTTTCTTTCATTTCAAGGATTTCTGTTTGGTTCCTTTACAGAATCTCTGTCTCCTTATTGAAGTGACCTTTTACTTCCTGTATTTGCCTATGCATCTCTTTATTGAAGTGATTTTTTACTTCCTGTATTTGCCTGTATATCTCTTTATCGAAATGATCTTTTGCTGACTGGGCTTGCTCTCTTATATCATTATTTAAGTCACAGAACATTTTAATTATGTACATCCTGAATTCATGTTCTGTCATTACTTCTGCTGTACTGACCATGGATTCTAATATTGAAGAATCTTGGTTTGTTTGAGTCATTTTCTTCCCTTGTTTTTTCATGGTGTTTGTGTGTCTTTCCTTCTATCTCTGTTGATCCAAGTTGTTACAGTTTTTACTCCTAAATGTGTATAGTTTCCCTCCAGTAGGTGGCGTTATTCGTTGCTTGCTGGACTTTCTCTGCTGGTGTCTTGAGTGTGGGTTTCCCAACTGGGTGAAACTTGGGGCCGCTGGCGAAGACGTGCGCCAAAGTTTGTACAGAATTGCTGTCCAATGCCCCCCTTAGACTGGGCTCTCCAGAGGCTCGGGGTAGCAGTCCCTGATCTCCTGTTGTCTAGACCCCCATGGAAGTTCCTTTGGGCAGATCTGCACTCTCTGCACCTTCTGCCGGTCCTCAGGAACTCTGGAACGGAACTGGGGCGGGCCCAGGCCTCCTTTGGGCTGAGCTGTCTCCACTGGCGTCTGTGGAGAGTCTCCTACCCTGAATTTGCACTCCCCAGTGGCTAGCAGCTGGGGCCGTGGGTCCACGAGAGCCACTGCTGTGGACCCTGTGTGGTTGGGTGGGCGCTGGAGCCAGGTATCTCATGTAGAAGCTGTCCCCACCTGAGGCAAGCCCTGACCTGGGGCTCGGAGCCGCCCGTGGCCGCCCACTGCCACCGCTGCTGGAGTCACGCTGTGGCAATGTCTGTTGTCAGGTGGCCCTGCTTACACGTGCAAGTGAAATTTCCTGTGGGTGTAGCTGTAGGGTGATGCCCAAAAGCTGGCTGGAAGATGGTATTACTGCAATTTTCAATCTTCGGTTTAGGCGAGGCTGACCGCTGCATCCATCTAAGCCGCCATCTTCTATGTATTACTTACAAATGTAGTTTATTTAGGTCACAGTTCTGGAGGTCAAGGACATGTTGTGGATATTGGCTTGGCTCTGATGAAGCCTTCAAGGTGGATGGTATCAGAAAGGTGGGAACACCTGCAGGAGACAGAAATGATATCACTATCAGGAACCAGAGAAAGGCTGCAATCCTTTTTAAGCACATGCATACTATTGACCTAAGAGCATCCCACTAAGGCCCCTTTCATGAAGATTCTATACCACCTTCCAAATGCCACCCTGGGGCAAGCTTCCAAAATAAAAGCTCTTGAGGGATGAAGTCATCCACAGCAATCTATGCAAAATCGCTCTCTGTTTCTTTAAAAATGCAGCACATATGATGTTTTCTAGGAAACAATGCCCCACATATCTATGGATTTTGAGTTCCTTTGTTATAATATTCCTAAGTCAGTACATTCTGTTAAGATTGTTCCATAAGATTCCTTAGAAAACTTGGAATGGAACCACCATTAGACCCAGCTATCCCACTCCTTTGTCTATACTCAAAGGACTTAAAAACAGCGTGCTACAGTGACACAGCCACTTCAATGTTTATAGCTGCATAATTCATAATAGCTAAACTGTGGAACCAACCGAAATGCTCTTCAATAATGAATGGATAAAGACACTGTGGTATATATACACAACAGAATATTACTCAGCAATAAAACAGAATAAAATTATGGCACTTTCAGGGAAATGAATGGAGTTGGAAAATATCATGCTAAACGGAATAAGCCAATCCCCAAAAAACAGGGGCCCAATGTTTTCTCTGATAAGTGGATGCTAATCCATAATGGGGGGCAGCATGGGATGAATGGAGGGACTTTGGATGGGTCAAAGGGGAAAGGAGAAGGGGCCTCAGGGTAGGAAAAGTGGTAGAATGAGACAGACATCATTACCCTAGGTACATGTAGGTTTGCACAAATGGCATGACTCTACTTCATGTACAACCAGAGAAATGAAAAACTGCTTCATTTGTGTACAATGAGTAGAAAAGCTTTCTGCTTTCATGTATAACTGATTAGAACTAATTTTTTAAAAGTTTGTTCCATAGGCAAGTTTATTTCTCCTAAAAATATTTTTCTATATTTTATTTTATTTTATTTTTAGTTTGTTTTTAGATATGTTACTATTTGGTATTCTGAAACTTTATGACAATTATACATTGTATGATTTTATTTATATACATTTTGCTTGGAAATTTTTTGTAATTTATTAGTGTATGTATGTGTGTGTGTGTGCACGCATGTGTGTGTGTATATATATATGTGTGTATATATATATATATATATATATATATATATTTAAATTACCTTTCATTTTGAAATTCCATTTAGCCCTATATAGTAATTTTATCTCTCATATATTTTATTTTTAGTTCATGTGTCTCACACTTTTGCTGCTCCACACTCTATTTTTCACTTTTTCTTTAGTCTTATCCTCCAATTCACTAAATTTTTCTTCAACTTATTTTTTTCTGCAGGGTTATTCATTTCTTAAATTTATAATTATAATATTTATCAATTCATCTATAAATATTTTATCAGTTACTTTTAATAAATAATCTTGTTCTTTTAAAATATTTCCTGTGTTTTGCTGTTAGTTGTTTTCTATTTTATGTTATATAAATGATGATTCCCTAAATAGAAAATGAAGGATATTAACAATGCCATATTTTTTCCAATGACTCTACCATAAGGTCTTATATTTAGTTATGTTTAGCAATTTGAGATTGTAATGTCTAAGCCACCAGGGTTAGAAATACTGACAACAGGAGGATTTTGTTTTTGCTTTTGCTAGACCAGCATGCTATTAAAACATAACTTCCATAACTACTTTTCAATTTCCAGGTTTTCAGATCTTGCATATTATTTATGCTGGGATCCAATAATCATAATATCATTGGAAGGAAAGTTTTTCAGAAAAATTTTGGGGAGAAATATTTCTCATTAACTAAATTCCAGATGCTATAACTTTCATTTTTTAAAAAATTTTCTTCACCCCTTTCCTCCTGCCTTCTCCTTCCATCTATTACTCTGTAGCTGTCTCTCTGGTGTTGTTTATTTTACTTTCTTTAATATTAATCTTTTTTTGAAAGTGAAATTCTCAATGGGATCCTAATAAGTTATACTGCATATAGTATGTCAAAATACATTCTATTGTCATGTATAACTATAGAGATCACATAAAAAAAGTGAAACTCTCCTAGCTTGATCAAGGATTGTATCATGTCTCCCTCTTGCCAATATCATCCCACCCATACATTGTACCTACGACTTTTCAGCAAAGCCATTTCTTCAGTTCATGATTACCACTTAGATTCCATCATCCTCCTGGACATTGCCTACACCATTTACTGCAAAAGTTTAAGAGAATGCTTGCTAATATTTAATTCAGCATTTTTTTTTAAAAAATTGGGGATTATTTTCACATGATTGAGTAAGGGAAAGTTTCATATCTATAAGAAAAATAATTTTCTAATGTCAAATTGCAGTGATCTAAATGATTCTTGAGGGAGATCTATTATGAAAAATACTTCAAAGCATGTTTAATGTTGAAAAGATAAACAGCTAAGGACTATCAACATTGCTTTTTTCATATCTTTCTTGGATAAGGAGAGAACAAGTGGTTTCTAATCCATTTTCTGCTCTGATTGGCATTATATTGTTGCATCCAACCCACACCTCTCCCCAAGAAGTGCAGCCCAGACAACTCTGCAGAAGCAGCAAAGTTTATTGAGGAAATAGGCACACAGGCCAATCAAGTGGGGTCAGCTCTCCTTTCCTTCAGAGAGTGACCCCGAAGTGAGGGTTTCAGAGGTTATTATAGGGTGGGCTAGCTACATGACTCAGGAAAATGTGATTTGGCAGATATTCAATCTATAGTTATTTACAGTTCAACTGTGACAGCGCCTCCTATGTCCCCTTTCAGTTCCTGGAACTTTAGGTAACTGGCCAGTGGGTCTGGCAGCCTATGGTTTTGCCCCTCCATCCGTGAGAAGCAAGCATAGCAAAGCATTAATCACAGAAGCACAAAGAACAGGTTAGCTGATACATGCAGGCCTGAGCCAGAGTGACTCCATTTTGAGTTTGGATTTTACAATATTGTGCCCTTACTACCCCAGAGGTAGCCAGCTAATGTTCATGATACAGGACCCCTGTTGTATGTAAAATGGCATTATTTCCTTGTTGCAAAGAAGCATTAGCTATGTTATTCTATTTATATTCTCTTCCACTTGCTTTTATCTTTTGTGTAGACTGAGTTATCTACCAGGTAAAGAAGCTTGCATAGAGTTTAAAAGCTAGTGTTTTCAAATAGATGACCGTCTTGGTGCAGTGTCACATGCCTGTAATCCAAGAAACTGGGGAGGCTGAGGCAGGAGGATTACAAATTTGAGGCCAGGCTCAGCAACTTAACAAGCTCCTCAGGAACATTGTGAGACCCTGTCTCAAAATAAAAATTAAACATAGCTGGGCAAGTGACTCAGTGTTTAAATGCCCATGAGTTCAATCATTGCTATAAATAGATAAATAAATGAATAAATAAACAAACAAACAAACAAGTAAAAACAGATGACCGGATTTCTGTCACACTATGTAGTTTTTTCTTCTTTGAACATTTAAAATTTATTTCAGTATTTCTGCAGATAATGGCATCTGTACCATATAAATTAAGAAACAGAGCCAAAAAGAAGTTAATTGCCTTCCCCAGAGACACACAGTAAATCAATGTGGAATCAGTTATAAATGGATTCCATGGTTAAAAATACCCACCATGGTAAAAGAATGTAGTTGATGTAAATTAAACTTTTATCAGTCTATATAACAGAAAGTCCTAAAATCAAATGTTTTTAAAAGCAGCTGTGCCAAGTAGAAGTAGAAGAGGTATTATAATAAAACATATTCTCTCCTTTCATTTAATTTCAGAAATACACATGATATTACTTTTGATAAGAGTATGACATTACATTTCATTGGAAAAATCACAAGACAAAAAGTCCTTATCAGGGTTAAAATTCAACTGCTTTGATTAAGGCCTGAAATATTAAAAAAACATTTTAATTTTTTTAAAATTACCTCTCACCCCAATATAGTACAATGTCTGTTGCCATTTGATATTTAAAATAAATACTATTTTATTAGCATTTCATGGGCTTATTCATTTTAGAATTTATTTTTGTTAGTTGTTATCCTGATAGAAATGGGTTCAGAGACAATTAGGACTACAAATTTGTCAACCAATTGCTTATTAATGCTACATTGTTTAAAATCTATGTAAAAATGGGGCATATCACGGAAAAAACTATTTCTATTGATATTGGGTGTTAAACCTATATGTAAAAAGCCTTTGTGGGTAACCTGGGAGTGGCTTTGTGAGAACTGCATTCACTCAGAAGACCCACTAAAGTAAGTATCCATGTTTTATGTCATAATGCTTATAACAAGATTTCCTTTTTTTATCTCAAAAGAGACACCCCACTGCCTTGCAAGTGAATTATTACTTATATGGCTCCACAAATGGTACGACAGACATTTGCAAGAAAAGAAAATCATTGCAAATACGCTACAGGAAATATTTCTTGCCTCTAATGTTGCCCTTATTTATGATAGGCTTTTTCTGAAAATGCTTCTCTTTACCTGCACTGTGCCAAGAGGTGGACTATAGGTTGCACATCATCCACATTCTTCATTGGCTTCTGAGGCAGCTGGTGGTGGAGAAATGTCATATTACTACAATTCCTATGGACATAGAACTAGAAGAGAAGGCAAGATTAAGCTTTCCAAGAGAAGCTGGAGGTTTTCATGAACCATAAGGGACAACGAGAATGTAGCTGTTCAGTTAACTCATCTGTTCATTGACCTTATTTGGCAATAATGTATTTTCTCCTTTATTGTTTTTTAAGAGAACTGGTATATATGGACAGGTATATTATGACCGAGACAACTGAAATTTCAGCCTTTGTAACTGGCACAAGGTTTCTAAAGCGCTATTAATATGTGAGTTCATGGACAAGCCTATCCATTTTTTCTTTCGAAAAGCCTTTGAGACATGGTATTCTGGGTAAGTATTTGCATCACTGTACCTTGCTACCTTCAACAACTTCTAGTGCAGTTTGCCACAGCATGTCTTCCATAGATCTTATCAAATAGCCTAGTGCTTTTGAATTAATAACTACAATCAGTATTTATAGGGAATTTTATAAAATCTTATCATGTTTTAGTTATCTGAAGCATAATTATCATATCTCTATTCTTTATTCAAATATACAACAAAAAATAAAAAGAATAGTTTTCTGTAGTGGTATTTTGATTCTATCAAGGCATCTACTTCTATGCTCCTTAGCTGCCTCTTACTTGAAATTAAAACTTTTAATCAAAGACAAAAATTCCTCTTTTTCCCATTCCTCATTAAAATAGTCACAGTTCTATGTCTCCTTAGACTCATTAAATCCATATCAATTATTTTATCATGGCTTAAGTACATTTTATCCTTCCCATTCCACATTTATAATGAACAATTCTCAACTACTCATTTTCAAAACATTATTTACATTTGACTTTACTCAAGAATCTTGTACTCTAACACATTAAAGAATACAATAGTGTACTGTTTGCTCTTGTCAGCAAACCAAATTTAGCGCCATATTAGCTTTGCTGCTTTAGACCACTTGTTAACTAACATTCCTAGAGTCAGTTTCTTCACTTCTAATATCAAAACAATGTAGCATCAAACATGGCTGTCTCAATATATAAATGAGCAGTATATTCAACCCTTATTATTGTATTGGATATATATCTGTGAATATTACATTATTCTTTATACCACCTGTTTTATGTTATTTTTCCTCTCAACTAGCTGCTAAATTAATTAATTCAAACATAAAATTATTCCAACATACATCCAAATTTGGTCTAAAAATATATTTTCTGCATGTATTTTCAGTCATCCATTAACACTTTACTAGGAGGTGTTATATGATAGGCTGTTTCTTCTCCAGCTGCAGGAAAGATACTTTTTTGTTGTTAATCAAGAAAAATAACACCTTAACTGCTTGTTTCTTTAGTTGTATAGGAGTATGAGACATCCAGGAGGAAGGGGGGAAATTTTTTATAAAAGATAACTATGTAGTTGCTGTGTGCCATGGCACATGCCTGTAATCCCAGCACTTTGGGAGGCTGAGACAGGAGAATTGTGAACTCAAAGCCAGCCTCGGCAAGGTGGGGGGCAGTGTGCTAAGCAACTCGGTGAGACCCTGTCTCTAAATAAAACACAAAAATAAGGCTGGGGATGTGACTCAGTGGTCGAGTACCCCTGAGTTCAATCCCCAGTACCAAAAAATTCCCCAAAACCCAACTATTTTGTTGATGAAGAAATCAGTCCATTTACAAATACTAACAACTCAAATCAAAGGGAGACTAATTATGGGAAATGATAAGCAAATTTTGCAAAGGTGGCAGTAGTTATTAAGAGTGAGAGTTTCCACTAACCCTTTCATACCTTGATTCCAGAATCAAGGTTACTCTCTATTAAACTATCATCCAGAGCACAAAATACATGATTGAGGATGGTACCCTAAACTTAGATATTGGTGGTTGCTAACTGGTGCCAATTGATGCCGCATTAGGCATCAAGACACTATCATTTCAGTTTCTGAGACAAGCAACCATCTGAAGGACAAGGGAGAAATACTATTATTGTATGGATGTTGAGTATCAGACTATGGCCTTTCTTTTTGCAATAATGTGTTCTTTGAATGGAAACAGATTCTCATAGTATACTAAGTTGTAAATGTTAAAATTAATGTGTACTTTTAAGTTTCTGATTATTACAGACAATAACACAAATAAATCATGATGGAATAGTAATAGAAATATATGAAGCTTTTCACCAGTATCTAACTGACAAGGACTGTTGAAAACTATGGCAAAAAGTAGAAAATATATGTGTATTCAATATATTTTTTAATACAGTGTATTCAAATTAAACAAATCTTCCTGGGGCAACCAATCATTGCTTGAGATCTGGAGGCTTGTGTTATATGACTTATGAATATACCCAGAGGGCAGAAACATATTTTCATAATTGTTCGAAAATCTGAAATGTTACCAGGCCCACAAATTATTAAGTCTTTCATGTTAATACTGAGAAATACTGTTGACTTGATTAATTACCCTGCATTCTTTAAAAGTATGCCTTACTGACTCTACCAAAAGTAAAATTAAAGAAGAATTAGTAAACACAGGCTTGGCTGCACCACCAACTGGGAGGTGATAGCAAAGGGACATACTCAAGTAACAAATTAGATATTATATAAATTTTTACTTTAATGGGGTCAATGTTACTCAAGTTTTTTTTCCATTTATACAGGAGAAAAGAATTCAACTAAATTCACTTTCTTCTTAGTGACATATGGAACAGTCTCTAAAATAGACCATGTTTTAGGGCACAATGAAAATTTTAACAAATACAAACAAATAAGAGATGATTCTTAGCATCCTATTAGATGTATTAGAGAAATCATATTTAATTTATTCAATACATACATATTTGTGATATTTTGCCAAGTTGACGGGGTACATTTTATTTGAACATACAACTCAGAATTTCCACATACACCTGCTCTCTGTTGATAGAAGTTGTAGGCATGAAAGCAAGTGCTGTACATAGGCAGAGGATTGTTAATGAAGGTAAGAATTTCAGATATAAACATTAAATATTCAAAAAATGATATAGATTTTTTACAGTGTGGACTATTGTTAAAATACATTGCTTAAAATAAATAGACATATTTGTGAAGCCTACTGTAAATCTTAAAATCACTATCTAGATATTTAACAAATTACAAAAGAACAGGTACTAGAACAGATTAAGAAATATTAATACTGTTACATACATAAGTAACACATATGGCCTGGGTAAGAAATATGTTCACCATCTTCAGTATAGTGACTATATCTGAAATATGGATTTTTAAGTTGTATCAAATGAAAAGGTTAGATAATTTTTATAATTTTAGTAATATTTCAACAATTATTTCCTCTTTTTGTAAATTATTACACACACATACACACACACATGCATGTGCATGATGACATCCATTCTATTTTTCCTTATGCTTTTTTCAATATTGAGATACTTTAAATCTAAATGTATGTATATGTAATGCATATTATTATAACATGTTTCATATCATATGAATTACATATACATTGCAATAGACAGATTAATTGTTCCCAAAAGATGTCTGCATAATTTAGGGTTCTCCAAAGAAACAGTTGTATTATGGGGGATTGGTTTATATAAGTATGAGCCTGAGCATTTCCTCCATCCGCTGTCTGCAAGTAGAGACTCAGGGAAACCAGTGGTATAATTCAAAGTCTTAGAGCTGGGAAGGCCAAAAGCAGACTGCTGACTCTGAAGACCTAAGAACCAGGAGTGGCAGAAGGAGACAAATTTCTTTCTTTCTTTTTTTTTTTTTTAACATTAATTTTTTAGTTGTAGGAGGACAGAATATCTTTATTTTATTTTTATGTGGTGCTGAGGCTCGAACCCAGTGCCTCACGCATGCCAGGCGATCACGCTACCACTGGGCCAAAATCCCAGCCCCAGAGACAAATTTCTTACCTCAAGCAATCGGGCAGAATTAATTCAACCTTACTCCGACCTTTTGTTCTACAGCAGTCCCCACTTACTCACCATTTTATTTTACATTGTTTCAATTACCCAGAGTCAACAAAATAAGTGAGTACAGAATGATTAAGATATTTTGAGAGAGGCAGAGAAAAACTACATTCTCATAAATTTTATCAGAGTACATTACTATACTTTTTCTGTATTTATTACAGTTAGTCTTTTACTATGCTGTAATACTATTAATGTATTAATTAAACTTTATTATACAGATGTATGTATAGAAAACTATCAAAAATATCTAGGATTTGTTATTCTCAGAAGTCTCAGGCATGTGCTGAGGAGCTTGAAACATATCGCCTGTAGACAAGAAGAACTACCCTATAGGCCTTCAGTGGGTTGAATGGTGCTCACTAACCCTGTGGAGGACCATAAAATAATTGGCCTGCTTGGAAGCATAACATGAATAGAATTATACATCACATCATGTATTGTGCCTGACTTCTTTTCTTAAAATTCCATCAATTTATAAGAATTACTGCCATTCATTATTCATTGACAACTAAATTCACTTTCTTCTTAGTGGCATATGGAACAGTCTCTAAAATAGACCATATTTTAGGGCACAATGAAAATTTTAACAAATACAAACAAATAGATAATTCTTAGCATCCTATCAGATCATCATTGATGAAATCTACAATTAACAAGATTTTAAAAAAGAAATTAACACCCAAAGATTAAATAATACACTTTAAAATAAGGACTGAATTATAGAAGAAATCAGGGGAGAAATAAAGTCTTAGAAACAAATGATAGTAGAGATAAAACATATCAAAATCTGTGAGGCAGTTCCAAGGAAGTTCTAAGAGGCAAGTTTAGAACACTGGGTCCCTATATTTAAAAAAAATTAGAAAGATATAAAATAAATGGTCTAATGTTACACCTCAAATCTGTAGAGAAAGAACAAATTAACACCAGAATCAGAAGACATGTACAAATCAATAAATAGTATTCACCACCGAAATAGAGTTAAGGACAAGAATCACAGGATTATATCAATAAATGCACAAAAGGCATTTAATAAAGTGCTGCACCCTCTCATGTTTAAAATACTAGAGAAACTAAGGAGAGAAGGAACTTATCTCAACATTGTAAAGGCTATAAATGACAAACCCAAGGCAACATCATACTGAATGGAGAACAACTAAAAGGATTTGCTTTAAAATCAGGTACATGATTAACATGTCCACACTCTCATTCCTATTCAACATAGTCCTTAAAACTCTTGTCCATCAGGCAAGAGAAGAAAACTAAAGGGATATGGAATAAGAAAAGGAAAAGTCAAATTATCTGTTTGCTGATGGCATAATCCTCTGTTTAGAAAACCCCAAAAACTCCACCAGAAGACTTCTAAAACTGATAAATTAAGCTAAATTAGCAGGATACAAGATCAACATAAATAAATCAGTCAAGTTCCTTTACTCTAATAACGAATCCACTGAAAAAGAAATTAGATAAAATGTTCCATTCAAAATAACGTCAAAATAACAAAAAACAAAAACAAAACAACTTAGAAATAATTCAAACCAAGGAGGCGAAATACTTCTGTAGTGAAAACTATAGAGGTATACTTTTTTTTTTTTTTTTTTTTTGAAGGTATTCATTTCTGACCACTGGGTGGGGGAAGATAAGTAAGAAGCTGCCAGAGCAGTTCTGGGGTTGCATCCCTGGAGATGTCAGGGATGGAAGGTGCCCAAAGCCTCTCCTCCTAACTAACCTGAGCACTTCTTCCTCATGTGTTTGGATACACTACAAAAATCAGTGTCAATAGATTCCAAAGGTAAGAGCAATTTCACATTGGTGCACTTTGCTTTTATGTAACTAGCATGGGAGAGTTTGATATTTCCATACCCCAAATACCATGTGCTCCTTCTCTACTATGTTTAGCAGAAGCAATGGGAAAATTTGGGGTGTGGAGGCTGCATGGCAGGTGGTGATGCACCAGCCACTGCTACAGGCTAGCCACATCTCACTTCGCTGCACATGGGATTATGGAGATGATGTGGTCTCCGATGCCTTTTCTTATGTGACTTTTCCAACTGCTGCCATCCACCCTCTCCACATACTTCAGGGAAGGGTCTGATGACTGGGAGAGAGATTCCTTCTGGTCAAGGTCACCAGTTCATAGTGAGTCATGTCTACACTGCTTAAGGAGAGAGTCTCCACCCACACCAGATCAAGTGAAGTGGGTCTCGGGGCACATTAGGTCAAGCCAAGTGAGTGCTCATCTACACTGGCTCAGGCAAGGGAGTACCCATCTATTGTGGCTTAAGACAAGCAAGGTTCTGTGTACCTTGGCTAAGGCAAGTGAGTTCTTATCTATACTGGCTCAAGGGGAGTATCTACCCTGAGCTTGAGAGAGAGGCAGAGTGGTCCAAGATGTGCAAAGGATGGCTGCTGTTCCCCTGCCCTCACCCTGAGGCACCTGATTTCTGTTTTATCCAGCCTCTTAATTTATTTTAATCTTTGAGCATCAATTTTATTACACAAAAACAAGAAAACAATTTTTAAAGAAACATCTTTGTCATCCTAGAGGTATGGGAGAAAGCACAGAAAAGTACAGGGCAGGGGAAAGTGTCCCAGGGAAAACAGTTTCTGATGTCTCTAGCAGTTGGGGGCAGAGGAGACTTCTGATGTCCAGGTGGACCCATAGGTGCTCCAGGTTGGAATCCATGCAGAGAAGCCTGTGCCAGAATGCACACTTGGCTCCTGCAGCTGTGAGTCCCTGTGACTGATGCCCACCCTGTGACATAAGAATCCACAGAACATAGGTCCTGTGGCTTCCTTTCTATTGGTTTTGTCTGTCTCAGTTCTGCATTTGTACTGGAATCAAACTGTTTCTGAATCTAGCACATTTCAGCCCTCCTTGGATGGGAGCTCCTTTTCTACTGACAAACAGCATGCAACAACACAGTTGTTAAAAGCAGGCAGTGATCCTCCTTGTCACCCTCTTCCAGACTCTGCTGTTGTTCTGGGGTTGTCCTTTGAAGGAACCCTGAGAGAAATAGCTGCCATCTACTGCAGCAATGCCCTTACTGAAGATCCTCTTGGACTCGGGCATGTGTACTCAGGGTCAGGCAGGAAGGCAATCCAGGGAGCAGGGCTCCTTGCACACAGCAGGTGGACATCAGTGAAAGTCAGTCTGAATCTTCTAATACCCTTCTTCCCTGACTGTTTGGCTGCCTCAGGCAGCTGATGCTCACAGGACAAGGTCAAGGAGAAGGTGTGGAGCACAGGCTCACTGGCACACTTCCTTGGTAGGACAGAGAATTTGGAACAATCCATGGGTCATGGGTAAGGCCCAGCACTCTGAAGTTCAGGTTTCCCCTGGAAAATTCAGCCTTGCCCTTGGCTCATGTAGTTCTGGAGTATCAGGTACATAGCCATTGCATCATCAAACTTTCTACTGGCTAGAGATACCCAGGTCCTTATGAGTTGTAACCCATGTCAAATAGGATTGTCATTATTGAGGGGTCTGGGCATTTGAGGAGTGGCTCAGTAAATTGATGGGCTGAAAACTCCTCACCCTCCTTCAGCCATGAGTGCTGAAGGATTTAGTCTAAGGCAGGCCACTACATGGGGGCTCTTGGTTAGCATTTTATAGATGAGCCTTCTTTCTTGGGTGGGAACATGATCAGGGATGTGGTACATTGCCACCACCATCTGTGTCACCAGCTCCCAAGGGAAGATCTTCATAAATGGGCATCTCCCTGACAACATAAAATACAGAATGACACCTAGGCTCCAGAATCCATGGGGGGTGGGTAGAGGCCTTATATTCTTCCCACTGGATGATTTCAGAGGCAAGGTAAGGGAGAGTGCCCTGGATCCAGCTCAGCTTCTGCTCAGGTGTGAACTTCATGCTTATGCCAATGTCAAGGATTTTGATGTTGCCTCTAGCATCCACCATGATGTTCTTGACCTTCAGGTCTCAGTGCATGATGACCTTTTTGTGGTGGTAGCCTACTGCACGCATGATCTGCCTGAACATTCCCTGGGCCTTCTGCTCCTTTATGCCATCAAACTGGATATAGTCAAGTAGCTGTCCACCACTTGCATGCACCATCGTGCTATAGGTACATTTACCTGTTTCAATAACCTGAAATAGCTGGATCACATTGGGATGGTCCAGGTCCATCATCATATTTGGTTCAGAGTGGACTGAGAATTTCCTTTTTTTTTCCTTTGACAGGACTTTTACCACCACCTGCCTCAGTGAGGAGACGGCAGGCAAGTTTCACGTGGGAAAACCCACTAAGCCCAATGGCCCTCAGAACCTCATAACAATCCCTGAAGCCTACCTATCTCATCACAGGAGCTGGGCCCATGCAACACCACACTAGTGTGACTACTCTTGCTACACATTCCAAGTAGGAAAACCAATTATAGATGCTACCTAAAAAGAAAATAACAAACCAAAACAATGAGGTGGATAGCTTTTAGACCATGTCAGGCCATGTAGAGCAGATGCTACCTAAAAAGAGAATAACAAACCAAAACAATGAGGTTAATAGCTTTTAGACCATGTCAGACCATGTAGAGCAGATGCCATCTTGGCATCACTAGGGTAAAGCTCATGCATCTTGAGCTCCTATTGCTCTCTGAAGTGAACTGAGGTATAGTGTCAGGAGAGGAGTTTGCAGTCCCTGACAGTTTGTGTCTATCAATTGTGCATTTGTGTTAGAAAACTGTAGTGGTTATGTTTATAGAATTTCAGGATCAAAGCAAATGCCTTTGACTATTCTTCTAAGAAGTTTCATCCCTCTGCTGGCTCTGATTCAATAAAATATAAAAATATTTTATTGAGTAGGTTTTATAGTGCAGGCCTTCTGGTTATATGGATTCTTTTATGTTTAGCATGGAAGGTTTTTATTTTATTTTCAATTCTGAAGGAAAATTTTGCTGGATATGTTAATCTTGGTTCGTATATGTGATTCCAAGCCCTTTTAGGTTTTGGATTGTGAAATCATTTGAAATTCTAACTGGTTTACCTTTAAAATTTGACAACCTCTTTTATCTTGAGACTTTTAAAATTCTAACCTTAGTCTGTATGTAAGGCATTTTAAATATAAGGTGTCTTAGAGAGGGTCTCTGTTGATTTTGCCTATTTGAGGTTCTAAGAGGCTCTTCAATTTGGATTGCCATCTCATTCTTAATGTTTTGATTTTTTTCTGAGATTTATTGAAGCTTGTACATTCCTATATTTCATATTTTGATGCCTTCTTCTATGCCAGTGATTCTTATCTTTGTAATCTAAGATTTCTTGAATATTCTGGTCATGGTCTCTTAACATCTTTACTGTTGACTTTACTTTTAACATGATATACTTTGTCTTCAAGGCTTGAGAATCTGTCTTCAATGTGATGTTTTCCATGAATTTTTAATTTGGTTTACTGAGTCATTCCAGGATTTGTTTGATTCTTTTTCTGAATCTCTCTTTTTTGAAATCGTCTATCACTTGCTATATTTTTAAAATCCTTATATCTTCAATTCACTGAACATTTTAACTATGAACTTTCTAAATTCTCAACATTTCCTTCACTGTGGTGTCAAGGGGATCATTTGTTGAAATGTTGTGGGCTGTTTGGGGTGGTATGTTCACTTGCTTTTTCATAATATTTGTGTGTGTACCCATCTTCTGGGATGATTATTACCTCTACTATTTTTTTTTTTGTACTAAGGATTGAACCCAGGGGTGCTTAGCCAGTGGGTCTCATCCTCAGCCCATTTATTTTTTATTTTGAAACAGAGTCTCCCTATGTTGCTTAGGGCCTCACTATGTTGCTCAGGCTGGCCTTAAACTTGTGATCCTCAATCCTCCTGCCAAAACCTCCTGAGCCACTAGGATTACAGGCATGAGCCTCCACACCTGGCTATTACTTCTACTTTTATACAAGAGACAATTTAGTGAGCTTCGTTGTATATGCCCTGGGCTGGGTGACTATCCAGGTATTGCTACTCCCACTCAATGTGTGCCACCTGCTGTTCCCAAACTCAGCATCAATGAAAGAAGATACTAAACCCTATTCACTAAATTCACTTCAGAGCAAACTCACGCACTGATAAACCTTAGGGTAAGGGAAACAATGAAAAATTTCTCTACTATTTTCATATTCTGGGTATAAAATTGTAGTGACATTCTGGAGTAGGTTGAGAAATGAATTAACTAGTAAAATTACTGTTACATTATGAAGGAGACAAAAAGAAGAGGAGAGATAAAATGAGAAGGAAAAAAGAAAGGGAAAAGAAAAAATAGAAACAAATAATACAAACCAAGTTAGAAAGAAGAAAAAGATGGAGGGAGGGATTTGTGTTAGTATCAGACAATGTTAGAGGGAAAAGAGGGACTAAGAGGAGGAAGTGTAAATCTGACCTAAGAACAAAACTAGAATGATTTCCAGTTAATGCTTTAAAACATTACAAGAATGCAATCCAATGTGATGAGGCTGTAATATTGATAAAAGGTAAACATTTATTGATTTAAAATAAAAAATAGCATATAAAATCAAAATAGACATTAGAGCTATATATAATAATCCAGGCCAAAGTGGAAAACTTTCTTGTTGAGTCTTGCTTGTTTGGATTTCATCAGAATTTGAGACCTTTAGAAGATGCCCATCAATCTTCAGCTTTAAGTCTATGTTTCTGTGGGTGTGGCAATAGTGATCACACCAGCTCACCACTAAAACAATTCTAGGAGGCGCCCTCCATTCTTTGGTATATCTAGGTTCCTATTAGCGTCCTGTTGGTTCAGAGGAGAGGGCACCTAATTTTCCACGAGTAGCAGCCTGGTTATACCATGTTAGGAGGTACAGTCTTATGTGCTCTGCTGAAGAAAAACTCCATGTATCCAGGGCTGTCACATCCAGGGTGTGGTAACCAGTGTATATTTTGGAGAGTGTAAGGTGAGGCAGCGTAAGGTAGAAGTGTTTAATTTGTTTGAAGAGATGTAGGGTGGCTTATGGGGCAGGGCGGAACATGGCTGCTTCCCTCTCTGGGGTGCACAGGTCACCGGTCCCTATACTTGAACCTAAGCACATTAGGAGGTGGATGGTGTCTGTGGGGTGTAGTGTCTAGTATGCATGAGGTTTCCTGCAGGCCGCTATGGTTATCCTCAGAAATGACTTTTTCTGGGTCCTTGATGCTGCTGAATCTGGGTGGCACCTGGTACTGGCTGCCCAGGAGCTCTGGAAGGACTTCTAGCACTTCACACAGGACCCTTGGACTGGTATCAGAAGGCATTAGGTTTCCTCCAGCTCTACGTGAGCCGCCTCTGCAAAGCCCTACTCACCGGCTTTTGTACAGTGAGGAGGAGCTCGCCTACAACGGGACCTGGAGTCTCGCACCTCCAGTTTGCCTTCCCCACCAACTCCTGTCTCAAACCTTTACCAGTACGTGGGCAGAAGGGCCCAGTACTGACTGAGCACAGGCCATGGACCTTCCAGGGGCCCTTGGCCACACTGGCCGCTCAGGTGCTGGCCGTCACTCAGGTGGGTGGGGGTTTCCTGATTCTGCGCAGCCAGCAGGCTTCTAGCCCAGTTGACCATGACCGCAGCAGGATTACTGAAACTGCCTGCATAGAGTTCCTAGACGGGTGAGAACCTTGAAGCTGCGCATGCGCGCTGGCGTCTCTGATGCCCAGGGTTGCTTGGTAACCATTCTTCTTTGTTAACAGATACTTGACCGCTGAGCGGCTCATTCTCAACTCCGTGGGGAGAGTCGGTTGGTTGACTGTTCAAATTATTGAAAACCTCCTGTGAGGGACTGCACCTGTGGAGCCCAGCAATGGGCAGTAAATTAATCCCCACCGAAAGGTCGCGCATCTGGAGCTTTTGCAAAAGGGCTTTTGGAAAGGACGTAAGAACTAGGATCCACAGGGCTGCATACGCGGGAAATCTAGAAAAAGTGAAGAAGATTCTCACTTTCGCGGAAGCTGGGGTAGATGACCGAGATCAAAAGAAAAGGTAATAGTGTCCGGGGGGGCCACGGGCCTTAGGGACAGGGTGCCAACCAGGGGCCAATATGGAAGAAGCCTCCACCTTCCTCAATGGGCCAGGAGGGAGGAGTGAAAGGGAGGCCAGGTCTCCTTTCACCAGGATGCTTGACTTTCCTGCCCTCATAGGCTCCTCAACACCTGGGATCTATAGACCTTGGAGACATGGTATCCAAGTGATCGTATTGAGCAGTAAAACAAACAAAACATTAGCCTGCTTCCAAGCCACTGAAAATTCTCCGATAGAACCCTTGATTGACTATTTAAAAGTTATTTAGATCACAAAATTATATACCCAAAATTTTGTTTTACATGTACACAATTTTAAAAAGCACGTTATATACATTGTGGAAAAGTGCAGCATGAGACAAAACGTTTTCCATAATATAGAAACTTAAAGGCAAAAATAATTCTTTCAATACAATCTGAAATCCATTTGCATCAGTGTACATCTACGTATAGATGTTCTGTACCGAGGGCCCTTAAAGGACATTTTGAAATGACAAGATGGCTCCTTGTTCTTTCTCTGTTTTTTGTTTCTAATATTATTTCACACTAGCATATTTAAGGGTGCCATTTCCACTCTTCAATAGATTTTCCTTATTTCTCGTATGCTCCACTTGTACCCATTCATCAACTTCTAAAGGGTTACTCAGTGTTTCCTGAAGCAGCCACCCATCTTCTTAACCAGATTTGTTGACAAGCCTGGATTTTCTGCAAGTGCTGCACTAATTGCAGTTACTTCTCCTGAGAGAGGTTAGAATTCACTGGAAGCTTTCACACTTAAGGAAGCCGTGAACACATCATGATTTTTCATCACAGTCATGAAAAGGGCGATAGGGCAGCCGCCAATAGCCAAAGGCAGGCACCAAGCCTTCTCCTAGAGTCTCCTCTTAGTGTCCATTGGCCTCAGGGAGGTCACTGTACACCCTGGAGTGGGCACCCTTGCTGGAGTGGGGGCCATTAAAGGGCCATTAAAGCTGACGCACCCTGTCTGCTGGACCTTGAGGCCAACACAGGAGTGGAAACGGTATCCGGTATCCGTGGCATCCCACAGGTAGTGCCACCTGGATGGATCATCCCTAACTGTGACTCTGGGCTGCCTAGGATGCTAGAACCCAGGAACTCTGAGCCTTAATCCAACCCAGTAGGATCACAAGCCCTGACTACTACACTGTAGAAGACAGGTTCCTGGCAAAGGCCATCCATGGCTGTGGGGTACAGCAAAGTGGCCTTGATGATGCTGAATTTGGGAGGTGCCCAGCACTGGTCCTCCACAACCTCAGGAAGGACTTCTTGCATTTCACTCAGGAATTCTTGGACTGGCACTGGGAGGCTTTTGGAGTCATCCAGCTCTACCTGATCCACCTCTGCAAGAACCCCTTGACTGTGTACTGTAGCAAGGGGGAACTGTCCTACGAAGGAACAGTCTAATAGGACCTGCAGGCGTACACCTCCAGTTCTACTTCCAGAACTGTCTGTACCCTCAGATGTCCCAAATCTCCACCTACTCCTGGTTGGAGGAGCCCAGTGTTGGCTGGAGTGCAGATGGAAGGACTTCCAGGAACTGTTGGCCATACTGGCCATGTGGATACTGGCCATTTCATGTGGGTGGATGGGGGTTTCCTGATCATGCACAATCAGCATGCTGCAGGACTGGCAGCCTGGATGATTGTGAGTGGAGCAGGATCACTGATGAGGTCTACAGTGACCTCCTTTAGGCTCACTGTAAATCCTGAGTTTGTCTTCAAAAACAATTTTGAGTTTTTCAAGACCTCCCTGAATGTCATGGATTTCTGGTCGATCATAATGTATTACATCTTGGAGCTATTCATAGTATTAATAGGAAAAAACTCCTCTCCAGGGGCCTGGAGTCACTTGGAAAGTTCAGGTTGAGCATGCGCACTCTCACTGACCATTGAGCTCCGCAAGCTCACTTTGTGTTTAGCAGGGTTGTTTGTGAATGACTATTCTGCCCTTGAAAGATCCCTGACCTTGGAGCTGCCTTTTGGGATGCTGTGGCAGACTAGGTTGGCTCACCTATTGGATTCCATCGGCCGTGAAAAGTGCTCTATCATCGCCTAACGAATCTTCTTACTTTCCCAGGACCCCTCTCCATTACGCCTGTGCCTATGGACATTTCGAAGTGGTGGCCTTCTTAATAGAGAAGAAATGCAATCTTGAAATTTTTGATAGTAACTACAACACACCGTTGATTAAGGTACCTATGTTAGTAGCCCAGGGTTTCTGCGGGAGGTGGATTTGATTGAAATGCTTGAATAAAAAGGGCTTAATATAATTTAAATATAACTAATTCATGAGTCCTGTGAAAAGTTTGGCGTGCATTTCTTGAATTTATGGTACATTTCTTCCTTGTTAAAATACCAACAGGCAGCAGAACACCAACGTGAGGAATGTGTAAAGATTCTTCTAGAAAATGGCGCCAATCCAAATGTTCAGGACAAGGACGGGCACTCTCCTCTCCACCATGCTGTCTTTTGCGGGACCCCAACAATGGCAGAAATACTGCTTTCACACAACGCAAATATGGAATTAGAAAACCTGGTACACATCACCCAATTTTATTTACAGATTGTTTGAAATACATTTGTTTTAATAATGACGTATGTAGGGTCCATTTCCATAGTTAGCAGCCGAAGCGCTCACTGTAGAAAAATGTGTTGAAATACATTGGACTGTTGAAGACCTCTCTTGAAATACTGATACTTTCCAAGAAGCATTAGAAGGTACAACTTTCTTCTAGGCACCAATTGCAAATATTTGTGAAAACACTGAATTTTTAAGGTAAAATGTTTCCTGTTTTCCAATTACATTTTGCACCAAACCTTTTTACAAAATAGTGTAAAACAAAACAGGGAAGCAAATTTTATCTTGGAAATATGCTTTATCTTAAAACTCAAAGAAAACAAAGCATTGTACAATAAATGGTGATCTTATTGCTGTGGGAAAATTTACATAAAAGTTAATTATCTCTCTGTGGTAAGGCTTGAGCAGGAAAAATGGAAAAGTGGGAAATGGGATAATTTTCCAATGTGGAAATTCGATAATTAAGGGGAAAATACCAAGGTGAGTTAAGTTTTTGTAATTTTTCCCAGTTTCTGTGTATGGATGAGGTGCTATGCAATTTGGGGAATAACGAGACTTAATTTAGGAAAGGAAGATGCAGAGTTGCAAACGTGTCTAAAGAGCAGTTGTAGCAGCGTTCTGAGGAAGCCAGGCTGGCAGTGACTAGGCGGTGACTGAGGGGAAAGCCAGAGGGGAGAACAAATCATTAACTGACAGATGATCGTTTTCTGCCTGAAACAACTAATTAAATAAGAGTCAAACCATACTCTCAAATCTACACTGTCTTACTGGAATGCAGGAGATAAGGAGCTTACATATGAAACCAAGATTCACTTTGAATTAACTGGTCCATATTCTGCCACTGCCTAGAAAACTTACATGAAGTATTTGGTAAATGACTGTCCCTTACTTTTTTTTTTTTTGGCAACATCCCAAATTATAAAGGGAATTGGTCCCTATAAATGAGATGAAATGAAGAGATGATTATGTACTCTGCTCTACTTCTCTACTCAAATGGTATCTCAAAGTGACCTGGGGGAGATTTTAAGAATTTATACAGCTAGACTCTTCCCTGGAGGTTTATATTCAGAAAATTCAATGGGGTCTGGACATGGATATTTACAAATATTTCCTAAGATTCTGACCCAACTCCTAGAGAAGAATCACTAAATAGAGCAGTTTAATATACAAATTCCCAGATCCCCAAAACTGAAGAAGTATCTGGGAGAATTGGAGTTTGACTAGGTACTACTTCCTTCTAATCTCTGCTTTCTGACAATATGAGTTTAACTTACATTTGTTTTTCTCTACTTCCATGCCTGGGAAGTTAAAAGAAGTATGATTAGTGATAAATTTTTGGTTTACCTAATACAAACTTTTTCCTTCCAACAACAATCATCTACCATCATTTAACATGTCATTAGAAATTTACTCATGGCTAGTGTTTCAATAAGCAGAGACCAATATTTTAAGGATTTTATGTCCCTATTATTATTCAGGTCATTGGGTCAATAAATGCTGATTTTAAAGATGATGATTTTCTTGGTTGGAATAATAGCAAATGTTGAAAATTTTTAGCGGAGGCAGCATGCTAGACTGTTTCAGTAGGTCTATTGTGTTTCTAGGGCTGTGTCCGAGCAGTTTTGAAAACTGAAAACCATGCAGTAAGAACATAAAGGGGGATCCTCTTAATAACTTAGTGTCAGCATTCCTATGCAACTAAATTTTTATTTAAATAATAGTCTGGGAGAACAGTAAAGAAATGGAGTATTAGTTCACAGGTAGTGGAAAAAATTTTGAAATGAAGACATGAATTTTTTTGTATTATATTGTGGCCTCATTTTGGGGGTGAAAAATGACATTAAAAAAGAAAATATTTTACATGCAAATACTTGAAAGATTTTACATGAGAAAACATACCCACAGCAAAGATAAAAGGGCTGTAAACTAATTGTAACCCATAGATATATTTAATTTGCCTTTATTCATTTAGTTAACATTTTAAATTTAGGTGATTTAGTGTCTGTCATGATGCTAGAATTAATCCATGTAGGTCAATGTAAAACTTTTGTTGATTCACAAAATTTCTGAACTAGTAAGTACCTTTAAATTGCTATTAAAATTGAACGAGCATAAAACAGAATTTAAAAAGGAGTAGTGCACTATGATAGTGATAATAATGATAATCAAGGATTATTATTATAAGTGAGAACATATTTTGTGTTGAGCTTTCTAACAGGTAATACAAACAGCTTTCATTTTATAATAGCAGCAAATGCAGGGACCAATTACATATGAAATCAAAATTCATTTGAAGCCTCTTTCAATTCAAAACCCAGTTCCTTAGAAATCTATTTAGACCACGAGTGCATGACATTGGTATCTGGGATTCTGACACCATAAATAGAATGACATGGGTTTGTATAACATGGAGAAAGCTTCCTTCTTATTGGAAAGCTCTCAGAGCTGTCCCTTGCAACTGTTAATTCTTCAAATGTGACTGTTTGATTAAAAAAATGGTCAAATTGGTATTAATGATGGCAAAGTACTTCTTTAATACTGGACATATGATGAACAGTTTTATGTTTCTCTAACAATGAATCAAGGAATCTTTGTAATGAAGTTTGATATTTCTGGAAAAGTACCTGTTCTTTGGACCATAGACGGCTAAACCCACACTAGAAAAGAAAATTTAGTTCATTAATTCAACCTCATACTGAAATCATTTACCTTTTATGTTTTGGGGTTTGGGGTTATTGAGATAAAAATCCTAGTCCCTGTTGTCAAGAAGTTCTTGGTTTTTATGGGAGCTGCAAACACACAAGATCAAGATACCATGATAAATGCTATGACAGAGGCCAAGATTTCTGGAACCCAGTAGGTCTTTTATAAGATTTCTGCATCCGTTGAGAAATTTTGTGAATAAATTGTTTTGTTCGTTTTCTAGGATGGCCACACACCACTTTTACTGGCTTTAAAGCACAATAGACAACAGGTCGCAGAACTTTTAATTCAGAATAAAGCAAATATACATGTAGTTGACAAGGATAAAAGGTATAGTAGTGATATTTTTTGAAGTTTAATGGAATGATAATAATCAAGCAAAATATTGAATTAATGGGAAAAAGAATATTAATTTACAATTATTGGGATAAAGTACAATATATGAACACAAATCACCTTTTAGAAAAGCAATTATTTGGACTGGGAAATACAAATAACATATAGTATGATT